>JAWQFJ010001608.1:117500-162497 GCA_034096865.1 Theodoxus fluviatilis
CAGCTCAATCTATACACTGAGTCGGGAATCTGCAAATTTATCATAATAGATATGAAAAACCCGTCACGTTTTAATATCAAGTCTTATCTTTGTGTTATTTTGCTGCAGCACACTGCGTTTTACCTTTCACTTTTCTTTTTTGTTTTTTTCATTCTTTGTCGCAAAAGACACAGCTGTATGCCTTGGACTCGCTGACGAGACATATTTCTTGTACTGGAATTTGAATACGGCTGGCAAATACGTGACGTTTCCCTTCGTGTGGAAATTCAAACGTAGCCTTCTCAAGGCTTTTGATGTGTCTCTGCCCCACCTCGCTGCAAGAGATGAGGGTCGGGGTGAACTTTTCATAAAGGCCGGATTATTACAAGTCTGTGTAATCAGCCTCTGCGCCTTGTCCAAGAAGTCCGACGAGCAAACAAACTCCGCGAAACTTTCCGGCTGAATCTGATGTCACCCATTAACCTCGACGTGAAAATATTGTCATACCAGAGCGTGCGTCAGACGCAAGTGGTCTCCTTCGGCCTGCTCCTAGTCGGGGCTAGGGAATGAACCTTGACCTCTAAATCCCAACGGTCAGCAGACCTGGCATCTTGGGAAAAACGGGAAACACGCTGCGTGTCCCCGAAGGTGCTCTCGCCCACAAACCCGACGCGGTTGCACTTTTCAAGATGGTGTCCATCAACTAATGACAAGTCTTCAAAGGCGTTGATTTACGGCAAACCTCGCCCTTGTGAATATTCCAGAAGTATTCGATATCGCAACTAGCCTCGAGGGAAATTGATCGCTGAGTGTAACGTCGCCCCGAATAATGTTATTGGCGAGTAATTCGCTTCACTCACTCACACTCCTCCCCAAGTCCTTCACTACTCACGTCTCCCGCTCAATGACCATTCTCTCTTTTGGCGCATTTCCCCAAAGACATGGACGCAAGCGCTAAGCTACAACGATACTCTGGGAAATAAAACGCATAATGACTTAGGTCACATGTTTTCCCCTCCTAGATCTTGTTGACCCAGCCTGAACAAAACGTTGGTGAGAAGGAGACACGGAGCAGTTTGGACAGGCAGGGAAGGACTGCCACACTCTGCAAGACTGTATCAATACGGCTGCAGGAGCTTGGGTCCAGAATTCGGGGCTCGTTACCTATGATCCCTGTCGGGACAAGATCAATGCTTCGTCTCGGCTGGCCCTAGCAAGAGAAGGGAGAATGTGACATAATTTCGCTCGGCTGCGCGCTAACGGCGACAGTCGCATTCACGCTCGGCTGGACCGTCTGGCAGCGCTGTTTGGTGGGAGCTTTGAGCGGAGCCGCGGGGCTGAAATTGCACTATTTAGACGGTCCGAGGACCCAGCTACTGATTCGCTTTACAAACATCGAGGGCAGCCCGCTCAGGCCTTTCCCCCTTGCAAACGCAGGCTTCCAACCCACCCACCCCAACCCCCTTTCTCTTCTCTGCTGTCCCTCCGACTCCCTACCCCTTCCTAATCGAAGAAGAGACGGGACCCCTGATTAGAATATACCTCCCCCAGGCTTGCGTGTCCCCCTGACGTAGCGCTCTCGCTAAGGATCGGCGGCGACGCTGATTTGTCGAGAAGTAACGGCCGAAAGGGGAGGTAACGCTCACAGACTCGCACGCTCTCCCTCGCTATCCACGCGATCGCCACTTGCAGCTAGCGTAACTCGTAGTCAAGTCTTGCAGCAGTACGGACTGGGTGCACTAGGTCTGCTGAACTCCGTGACTGAAAATCAGTGGTAGACTTTACGTAGACTTTGTCGCCTTTCAGTGTCTACGCTGACTGAAGAGAGGTGACAGCGAGAATTCAGAGAAGAGAGATTGCCTGCGACAAGGCAAGTAACGGGTGGAAGGACAGAGCGGAGTTAGGATTTCGCCGAGACATCCTTGCATCCAGCTGTGCCTTTCAAGCTCCTAGGAGGACTCCAGCCCTGGTGAGGTAAGTAATGGCTGATGCACTTTGAGATCGTGTCCATAATAGAGGATGACAGCCTACAAGTGCATTACCGCACTAGTCTGATGAGAAGATAGGCATGGGTCTACCGAGGAAAGAGGCAATAGATAAGACAGAAAGTGGTAGTGACTGCAATGTAATCCTGTATGTCACTGCACCGCAACTTTTTCAGTCGCACTTTTCAATATTATAAATAGTTACTTATTGAATTCACGGAGGTCTGCACAGGTAACCTTTCTTTCGCGGGAAGTCGACTGCTTGGTGTCGTGGTGTGGTGAGAACAGTCTTGAGCTGAACACCACCAAGACCCAGGAGATGATCGTCGACCTGAGGAAGAATCCCACCCCCATCGTTCCACTGATGATCGGCGGCCAGGCCATTGAGATCGTGGACTGTTTCAAGTTCCTCGGCACGCTCATCTCCTCCGACCTCAGTTGGGGCAACAACATTGACGGCATCCATAAGAGTGCCCAGCAGCGGCTGTACTTCCTGAGGCAGCTCAAGAAGTTTGGACTGTCTCCGGAGATCATGCTCCAGTTCTACCGTGCTGTGGTGGAAAGTGTTCTTACCTTCTCCATCTGTGTGTGGTTCGGAGGGGCCACTCAACAGCAGAAAGACAAGCTGGAGCGTGTCGTGCACGCTGCTGGCAGGATCATTGGCCGTGATCTGCCCTCCCTAGCCTCTATCTACGCCCAGCGCATAGTGCGCAAGTCCCGTAAGATTGTGGCGGACCCCTCCCACCCTGCTTGCTCCCTCTTCCAGCTCCTTCCCTCTGGCCGTCGTTTCAGGTCCCTCAAAACGCGCACATGCCGTTTTCAGAACTCGTTCTTTCCCACGGCGGTGACGGAGCTCAACGCTGTCCAGAACCTCCCCAGGCAGCTTTGCCGCCGCTGATCCTGTCGGCGGTGCGCACACACTTCTCCACATCTATGACAGTGCCACTTTCTCTTTTGTGCTTCCTCTGGGTTATATGGACTGCTTCTGAGTGTGGTTGGGGTGGGGGGAGGGGTGGGGGAGGGGGTGGGGGTGGGGAAGGGTTGGTCTTCTTGTAGTTGCGCAGGGTTGTTTTTGTATTGTTCTATTGTATTCTTTTGTGTGGTGACGGGGGGTGGGATGGGGGTGGGGGGGGTGGGGGGGTACGTCTTAGTGGTCTTGTCTCTGTTCATATGTATTATTTATTGTCACTTAAAAGGGGGGTGGGTGGGTGGGTGTATCATCTTAGTTTGTTCCTCTTTTGTCAACAGTTCTTAAATAGTAACTTTAATTGTTCATTGTATATTGCCCCATTTACCAGTTAATCCTTTGGTTTCAGGTGCAGTCTTATCTCTTGTCTGTGTGCAGCTGCGTGAGTGAGGTACATCGGGAAATGTCCATGTTTTTTGCATAAACGGCGTGTTAGGGTGTGTAAGCGATGCGTGTGTTTGGCTTTTTGTTTTGTTTCTTTTTTAGCCTTCATCACTTAGTTTTCCTCGTGCTCGTTTTTTAAATGATGTCACTTGGCGCAATAAATTACTGTGTACTGTGTGTGTGTAATGGTGAGAATTTTAGAGAGGGAGAGAGAACTGAGGTTGTAGAGAAGCAACAAGAGCTTGTTTAGGGACTAGGAAGGAAAGGGCATTGTACTCCTCATATATTTCTTTGGCGTCACCAAGTATTCATGAAACTTTTATGTACCCGCGCCGAGGTGTTTTCTCGATGGGGGATAACAGGCCTGTGTGAGAGAGTAGCGTTACTTGCATCCCTGGCGCGGGTATACCGCTATCCGCTCCCCATCCTCTCCCCCACTCCACCCCTTTCTCTCCCTATTCATCCACCCCTAACCTACCCCTACCCAATCTCTCAACAACAACAACACCTAGGCCACCCTGCATCAGCTGGGAGAAGTCTTGTTGTGCAGTGGCAATGATGTGAAACGGAGACTCCACTTAACTGCAGCCATCACAGGATTTGCAAACAGTTGTTCATCCTGTCCTCTGAAACTGTCAATGGTGGCGTTTTGTGGAGGGAGATGAAGTTTCTATGGGTTTCGTTCCGTTAGTCCGTTGCTTGATCTCTTCTAGCCCAAGATTATTACCTGTAATCATCACATAGTATTCACTGCTTCTCTGTATCACCATACTCTATCTACATTATTCCACTTTATTTCACCATGATTTCAGCCCACCTCGATATCCTTCAATGCATCCATGCCCATCCCACATGGAGGCGTATCGTCTTTACCTACCCATACTTACGCCTACATAAGAAGCAACTGATCCATCTCATACGCAGAATTCCAGCACTTGCTCTGCCACCCTACTTTACCACAACTCCACCCCCGTCCACATCATCCCCATCTACCCGCCCATGTCACACCATCCCACCCGTCCTCAGCACACCAATCCACTCGCTCACATCATATCACTTAATACCCCAGCTATCCTTCTACAACCCCCCCACCCCATTCCCACCTCCCCTGTTTCATACTCCTCTCATTTCAGCCGACCCATTTTAATTGTTTCTTTTCTCAACTTGAGTTATGTTGCACCATGGTCTCTCTACAACAACCGCATGCCATCATTTTCTGCCCTATTTCTGCTTTCAGCTCATCCTCCTCTAACCCCTAGGTCACACACACACACACACACACACACACACACACACACACACACACACACCAGCGCACGCACACACACACATAAACACACGCACACACACACACACACACACATAAACACACACACATAAACACACACACGCACATACACACACACAGACACACGTACGCACGCACACACACACACACACACACACACACACATAAACACACACACACACACACACACACATAAACACACGCACGCACACGCACACACACACACACACACACATACACGCACACACACACACATACACAAGCACACGCACACAGACACACACACACAAACACACACACATAAACACACGCACACACACGCACACACACGCACACACATAAACACACACACACACATAAACACACGCACGCACGCACACACACACACACACGCACACACACACGCACACACACACACACACACACACACACACACACACACACATACAACCACCCTCATTCTGCCCAGCGCCTCCTATGTTTTGTCACCTCTCTTGTCAAGCTTGACCCTGCATTGTTCTGTCGAACCCTAACAATTTGTGGCTAACCAAAATAACCCCACACAGTATTGTTTTGCTCTCAGCTGAATAATCTGTCAACTCTCCTCCGCACTCGTTTATCCTGTTAAATTTCAATTTCCCTCTAACGAATCCTACTCCATGCCCTTCTCCTCCGCTTTGATCGAATTCATTTGTACCCTCGATAATGCCTTGATCTTCTTTATCCCTGACCCGCGTGGCGTGTCAGTCGAGCATATCCTCTTTACAAGCAGATCACCGACAGCTGTCTTAATTTCACATCAAGTGGAAAGTGGTTCCCACAGTATCTAACCTTCGAATCAAACTCTCTGCGAGGAGGGCGTATCGACTTGAGCATTCTTGTGATTTGAGTCTAATGAAAGATAATCGATCTCATCTTAACTCTTGGCATCTATAATGGTCTTCCCTGATCAAGTCAATGACGAACAGCAGACGGTCAGGCCGAGAGCGGAGCTCGAGTAGCTTCGGAATGCACTCCACTGTGTGTGCGTGCACGCGCACGTGCGTCTGCATGCAAGCCGAGTTGTTACTCTCCCTCTCGCGCGGCTGGCCCCTTTGGCCCGGTGCCCTTGGAGAGCCAATTTGGAAAGCCTCAGCAGACACCACCACCCCCCTACGCCTCTCCCTCCCCCTTTCCCAGGGTACCCACCACCACTACCACCACCACCCCCAGCTCCACCACCCACCGCCTGTCCCTTCATCAGTCACAAGGGCCGCCCCCTCCCTCCCAATTCGCCTGCGACGAATCGATAAGTTAGGGTCGGGGGGGGGGGGGGGGGGGGGGAGGGGAAGGCTGGATGACAAACCCTGACGGCTTCGATCTGAGGGGTCGTTTTGGGATTAGGGTGTTGGGGAAGGAATCGGGCAAACCCAGGGCCGGCGGAAAATAGGGGGAGATGGAAGGGGGCTAGGGATGTAGAAAAGGGGGCTAGGGGAAGGGTCAGGTGTAGGATAAGAGCAGAGGAACAGAGGTGGGGGTGGGGTCTGGAAGGTAGAGGGTGGGGATAGGGGGTTGGTGGGGGGCAATGAGGGGGTCAGAGGATGGGTAAGCGTGCCCAAGAGCGAGGGTGTAGCTCTCCAGGTCTTTCTGCAGGAAAGGGGTGCGCGTGCACGGATGGGACTTTGGGGTGTCCAGAGAGGTTGGAAGGGTTGAAAGCAGTTCAGCAAGGAGATGATGAGGCATTGATTAGAAAGATGGAAGATGGCCCATGAAGATTTGGGCACAGCCTTGGAGCGAATGGACACAAGAAGAGAAGGCGGACCATGGAGGAGGTGCTGGAGGGTGGCTGATGGAGAGAGAGCCAAAGGCGGTCAAAAGGAGACCAGAGAGCAGCAGGAGGGGAGAGAGTGTATGAGTCTAGGGTCGAATGCCATCTTTGCGTGCATACTTTGCTGCTGGCCGTAAATCGCCTCGGGCGTTTTGGTCAGGGCGCTGTTGGTTTCTCCGAACTTGATGAAGTCTGCGGAAGCTGAGAGCTAGAGGGGTCAAATGATGAATGGCTTCCTTAAGTATTCATGCCGAACGAGATCCGAGAAATGAGTCTGGTGTCGAAAAATCGATTTCCAGTCAAAATCACCGTCCTCAGAGATCTCCAGATATCTCCAGTGGTCTTGTTACGCAAGACATCCTCGCCCAAGACTGCCCCTGGCCTGTTTGCATCTGTGTGTCCAACCAAACACAGTATGGCCTTCATATGCCACTCGCCAGGCCATTCAGAACTGGCTGTGCTACTGAGATGGGCCTATGGATGAAATTGAGTGGAGAGTATGAGCCTTGCCTTGACAAACTTTCAAGGCATGGAACGTTATTCACCTAAAATGTGGGAGATCGTCAGAGGGCGGTATATCATGGATGTAGCTTCGATTGAATATTAGCATTGAACTCTCTCTCTCTCTCTCTCTCTCTCACTCACTCACTCTCCCTATCTCTCTCTCTATTTCTCTCTCTCTATCTCTCTCTCTCTCTCTCTCCTTCCTTTGGGGTGACCTGCAATTACTAAATTGTGAGTAATTATCTGTTCTTCCGAACTTGTATACACCTATTTGTGTCATCAGTTCACAATTGTAATATCTAATGAGATACCAATACGAAGCACATGCAATCGCATCATTGTAAGTGAAGATGTAAATTATATTTGTACATCGTCCGATGATACTGTTGTTAATAATGTATATAAACTGTTTTACGATGAAGGATCGTCGACCGAAATAAAGATAATCAATCAGTCTCTCTCTCTCTCTCTGCCTCTTTCTCTCTCTCTCTCTCTCTCTCTCTCTCTGTGTTTCGCTTGTCTTCCCATTGGAGACAGTGGAATCTTGGGTGATGGGTTGTTAGTAATGTGCCAGGAGGGATCGTCAGAGGTGTAACACATCTCAATCATAGTACAGAACAAGGGGATGGCTGACAATTTACAAAATATCGGATGCTCTGGATTGATGTTTTGATCACATTGTCACATCTAGGACTGTTTCTGGGAATGAAAGAACACTTTCTTTTGGAGAAGATGCAATGAGCTTCATAACTGAGTATTTGTGACAATGTGTAGAGAAATTCTGCGCGCTGAGCGGGTATCACCACCGTCTCCAGGCACGATGATAGTGGAGTGCGTGTCTCCTTTTGATGCGGGTCTTGCAGAAGCTGGGGGAGGGGAAGGGGTGGCGTGGGGCTTCGAAGGAAGGAGGTGAATTCACTTTTTCAAATGATATTTTTAAAGCTGATTATTGCAAAAATAATTTCCAATTATGGATAATACAGATTATCTGTATCAGTGCGTAGCTGACATAACTAACGTATCATACCAAAGTCCAGGGGGTCGGTTATTTGCACGACCACAGCAGAGCAGCGCCTGATATATATCTTACCTGCCGCTTGGGAAAGACAACGGATGATAAGCTACCTCCTGGTAGCACTGAAGTGCATTGTTAAATAGACCCCTGCCGAGTTATGCAAAGTCAGGCAAGAAGAAGAAAAACAAATATTTACTCGTGTATGCAAGGCTTATACTATTGACACGTCTCTATGCTGGTTCGGATATAAACCTGCCGGGAGATTTTATTACCATCTACCTTTAGTTCCTTTCTACTAATCCATCGATACTTCTTAAATCCTTCTGACCAAGCATGACATTCCATGGAGACCGATATAGATGCTTGTTTGATTAAACTCATTACAAGGCCCAATGTGGGCCAATCACGTGGGGGCTGGATCAATGCAATGGAGCAACGTGACTGCGGATTGTGCGCTGATCTGTTCCAGTAAAGACAAAAAGGGTCACCCTACAATTGAAAGATCAATGACTCCTTGGTTTTTGGTGTGTGTGTGTGAACAAATGAAATTCCTTCGTCACCCCGCCACCCAACTCTACCCCCCACCTTCTCTCTCTCTCTCTCTCTCTCTCTCTCTCTCTCTCTCTCTCTCTCTCTCTCTCTCTCTATCTCTCTCTCTCTCTCTCTCTCTCTCTTTGTGTTTTGCTTTCTGTCTCTCGGCTCTCTCCATCTCACTTTATGTCCCTATCCAGTCTATTCCTTTTGCTCAAAGTAAAACGTCAGAAGCACCCTTCAAAAACTAGTCGGCGTTTGCATTGACGAGACTGGCTGAACTTTGTGCAGCAGAAGTTTTTCGTAGCACCGTAATGAACCTTACGATAGCCTTACTTGATCATACGCTCAAAAAGACACAAGAACACTTAATGTTGAATATAAAACTTCATCACAAGACATGTAGACAAGATTTTACGATTTGCATGCGGCGCCTATATGTCATACTCTCAGTTTAGTCGTGATTATTAAAAGAAACAATAGAGTCATTCCAAATGGGGACTGAGTCTTACTGAGCCACACACACAAGTTGCCATTATGTCGATCAATAACGTCAAATCCTGCCCTTCCCTAAGGTATAAACGTCAGAGTAGGTGAGACGAATGAAGTGTTTATGGTCCATCAGTATTTGCAGACTATGTAAGGCCATTGATCACACAAAGCACTAGAGCTGGATAGAGCAGGAGCGAGTCAGATATCGATTTCCCTGGTTATTCGCCTTTTACGAATCGCGTAGGGAGACGCGGTGGGCCATTTCTTACCCTCAACCCGCACGAGGATTCATCTGAGCAAATGGCACTCGGGAGTGTCAAAATGGCGCCGCAGTAAACTGGGCAGGTGGCTGGCGAAGAAAAGTGCAGAGGTATGCAGACTAAGGAGCACCGGGTGCAGCAACGTGCCCTTCGTCCAAAGTCAAAGTCAGGAGGCGTTTGCACGTCCCAGGGAGTTGCACCCTACCCAGACTTCTTTGACTGACTTTTTCCCCTGGGGCTATTTGCCTGCAGTCGATGGAGTCGTGTTGCCCCAATCAAGGCAGAACCCCCAGGGGAGGGAGACTGGGACAGAAACTAACGGGCCCAGCACGTTCTGGCTTGGGTTGAAGCTTGGCTTGCTCCTTTTTGAGAAGATTAGCTCTGGTGTAATCAAACGCAGGCGTTAATTTCTTAATGACTTGTTCAGTAACCCACGAAGACGAGGGTCTCAGCGATTGCCTTGTCGGGCAGCCAGTGCAGTCAGCGGCACTTGGCGAGAACTGGGGTTGAACTCGTTGTCGAAACGGTTTAGTCACGTTACTTCCCCTCTCTAGGCTGTGAATAAAAACGACGTGAGAAATACATTAATAGTTTCAATGAGAAACGAGTAGCCCTACTTTTGACGGGAAATCACAGCGATGTTTTTTTTGTTTTTTTTTTAGGGGGGGGGGGATTAGAGATGTTCCATCTACCAAACGATTCATGCATCGATTTTTTCCTGTGTATCAAGTCTGTTTGGAGCTGCAAGCGTAAGATGAAAAGATCCCAGAAATGACTGACTATCATAGTGCACACCATGCAGACATTTCAGGTGTACGTTGTAACCATAGTAGCACACAAAAACAACACTCATGTCCCATCGTCTGAGGTGGGCGCACGTCGGGTTTTTCCATGATGGCGTCGGGACTCGAGACGACGGGTTTTCACATCACAGCACATTGGGGACAGTGTTTTGTGTCTGCCTTCATGTGAGCAGGCAGATAATCCTGCTTCGTCACCCGCCTTGCCTAATGCAGCTTGTGCCCGCTCGGCGGCCCCTCAGTGCACCTGGCACTCGCGGCTGTCATGGAGAGGAACGTGATGGTGATTCCTTACACCACTCCCTACAGTGACGACAGGCTACAAATCAAGAGGTAGCTAAAGGCCTCCGCACACGAGGCAACCAAAGTCTCTTGCCACGTTGTTTGCGGCCGGTTGCTTGCCATGTGCCAGGCAATGCTGGAGACTGCAGCTCGCACACGCTTCCACTGCGATTTTTCACCTCTCGCCACGTTGCGAACACGTCGACCCACGGACACACGGTTCTGCGTGTGACCTGCATTTAGAAATTTACATTGTACAAGCTTTCAAGACATATTCATGCATTCAACATACAGCTTTGATAAATGAATGCTGTTCATGGCTTACATTTTCTTTGGATGGGGTTTCTAGTGTCCCCAAATTCAGCGTTTTCTGAGCGACGCGAAGACGTCCGCCATTAAATGTGCAATAGCCGCGAGTACACGAGAACGAGGCTCTTGGTGGATTCACAGAGAGTGGCACGCCACTGCCCCCAAAACTAGAACAGGTTTAAACTCGAGCAACTCAGTTGCTGGTGGCGTAGAAAGTTGCTTGGAATGCCAGTTGCTTTCAACCGACATCGCACACGAAGCAATGTATGGCGAGCAATCGAGTTGCCCGAGTGGAGTTGCCTCGTGTGCGGAGGCCTTAAGTTGCTGGTGGGGTAGAAAGTTGCTTGGAATGCCAGTTGCTTTCAACCGACATCGCACACGAAGCAATGTATTGCGAGCAATCGAGTTGCCCGAGTGGAGTTGCCTCGTGTGCGGAGGCCTTAAGGCTGCCTGGTGCGGCCGCGGTGTTTCTTGTCTCCTGAAACCAAAAGTACCTCAACCTCTTGGCAAGTGGCCGTCCACTCCATCTCCAACATTTCCAGCTCTGGTGGACACATTGTATCTCTTCATTCTCCATTCACATCCTATCTTGCTACTTTTTGTTATCCTTCCTCGTATAAAACATGAAACAAAATGTATAAAATTAAATATGCTAAATGAAAAACTGAAAAAATGGAGAATGAATCGTAACTAATCATGTAGATAGAGTCTGTTTCAATGAGGTGACTTGATTAGTACTCGGCACTTTGGTTTCCTTTCTTCTTTTAAATCATTTCCCCTCCGCAAAGACTTCTCTTTTTTATTTTATCAAAATCAAACTTTATCCACATGATTTTTAGAACCCGTTTTCTCTGTCTCTGCCTGCCTGCCTGCCTGCCTGCCTGTCTGTCTGTCTGTCTGTCTGTCTGTCTGTCTGTCTGTCTGTCTGTCTGTCTGTCTGTCTCTCTCTCTCTCTCTCTCTCAGGCAGACACATCATTATACGCATAATACACACACACGCACGCACGCACACGCACGCATAAACACGCGCGCGCGCGCACGCACACACACACAGACACAAACACACACACATGCACAATACTCAAACGTGGCGTTAGCGAAAAGGAGAAATGGGGTGGGTGGGATTCCAGCACCAGCGCGAGCATCGATCAGGCTGTGTACACAACGCCATATCCACTGCACCATGACGGTGTCACGCACTGCGTATAGGGCACGAGGTTGACTGTGACCGTGTGAGGAAGACTACGAGAGTAAACCGCAAGGCCACGTGCATCCCGTGCTGTTCACTGACGCCTGTCTGTCATATTTGCCCTCGTTTGCCCCCTGGTGTTTTCTCTGTGGGACTCGAGCATCGGCGATTTCCCTTTGCTCCAGCCCGGCTCCTCACCGTCAGCACACTTCTCTTTGTTGGACTTCTTCTGCCTGGCGTCTGGCTTCTGCCGCCTTCTTGCTCTTTCTCTCTCCCTGGCCAAGCTCTTCTCGCCTTCGGGTCGCTGCAGCCTGTTGTTGTCTTGTGGACGTGTGCGCAGTCAACATGGAAGCCTCATCGTGTGAAGGCAGCACGTCTGCATCTCGAAGAGCAAGTTCTCCTGTTGAACGAGACTGGCTGTACCCTTTGCTTAGATGTTCCCGGGCAACCCATTCTCGGGTCTTTAGTGTACAAGTATCTTTGCTGTGAGAAAACGCCCAGACTTGGTTTGAGCAAAGCAAGGCTTCTAATGCAGTGCTAATGGGCCAGTCACTTGCTCTGTGTTCGTTTACTTTTACATTATAGGCATTTAAATGATGAGATAAAGAGTTTTGCTTACATAGAAAGTTAGTCTTTGAATAAATAATAAAGCCCATAATAATTATTCTGTTAATTTCCGACATTTGTACGTACAAATACGAAAAACCAGAAATACAAGAACGTGCGAAAACCTTCACGCTCATGAACCCAATACTAACCTTCTTCCCCTTTATTTAAACCTATCATTTATTCATTCATTGATTCATTGATTCATCATCATCATCAGCAGCAGCAGCAGCAGCATCATCATCATTATCATCATTATCATCATCATCATCGTCGTCGTCGTCGCCGTCTTCTTTTGTTTCCTGCCTTCCCTCCTCCTCTCTTGCCTGCCTTTTTGCTTTTCTTCCCACCTGCTCTCCTTCCTACCCTGTCTCTCCTCCTCCTCCTCCTCCTCCTCCTCCTCCTCCTCCTCCTCCTCCTCCTCCTCCTCCTCCTCCTCCTCCTCCTCCTCCTCCTCCTCCTCCTCCTCCTCCTCCTCCTCCTCCTCCTCCACCTTCTCTTCCTACTCTTCTCAATATCTGATATCCGATAAATACATTAGGCTAGTGTGCTCATATAAAGTGTGTGCAAGAAAATAATCGATGCAACAACTGCAATTGTTCCTAACAGTCGACCACAGTCCCTTTGTCTGTGAATAAGAAATAGACAGTAACAATATACTCACTCACTCGATCCTACGAGCTCCCGGCACCACATAGGGTGCCAGTCCCAATATAAGCTCTATGCTGATTATTTATGTGCAGGAATATGGCTGTATGGATGATGTTTTACGGCCTGTCAGCCTTGGTAGGCTATGTAAGACCATTAAGCACGAAAATCACTGAACATCTGGAGTAAACGCAAAACAAGTCACGGTGTCCCTAATTATTCCCCTCTTACGAATCGCGTAGGGAGACGCGGTGAGTCTATTCTGACCCCCAACCCACAGGGGGAGTGCAAGAATATGAACCTGTTCATAAGAAAGCTGGAGTCAGTGCTACTTTGAATGTAAACGAACCAAGAGCAAATTATCAAAAATTATCTTCGGAATCAACATGTTCAGTCTGTGAACGTAGATTAATTCAAACGACGATGCCTATCAAGTCAGCGAAAACATATTTTCAACAGAACGACCTGATTCGAGTGGGAATACAAAGCCCTGCAAAGCACTGATGCTGATCATTTCGATTTTGCTGGCGTCAGAGCGTGTTTGTTTTTGCTGTGTGGCATCTGCCGTGTATGCTTACCTTGATGGACAAACCCAGTCATGCGTGAAATGGGGTCATGCCACCTGGCCTTTGTTATTGGATGTCCCTCACAGGCAGCGAGGCACACGGCCGTGACAAACTGCTGTGCGAACCGATGCGTGGCTTGAAGGTCACGATGAGTCAAATTGTAAATGCTGTTTTCATTTTCATTCATCAGAGACTGTTGTTGCTACATTGCTCACCCACTCCTCTTTGTGTGTGTATGTGTGTGTACATGTGTTCTCTCTCTCTCTCTCTCTCTCTCTCTCTCTCTCTCTCTCTCTCTCTCTCTCTCTCTCTCTCTCTCTCTTTTTGAGTATGTGTGTGTGTGTGTGTGTGTGTGTGTGTGTGTGTGTGCGTGTGTGTGTGTGTGTGTGTGTGTGTGCATGTGCGCGTACGCGCATGTGAGAGAATGTGTGAGTTTGAGCGCGGGCTCTGCCCCTGTTCATGAGCCGTATTCTCTGCCTGCCTGTCTTCTTTCTTCCCACTTCTGTCTTTGTCTCTCTGTCTTTGTCTTTGTCTCTCTCTTTCTCACACACACACACACACACACACACATCATTCATAACACCCCCCCAACCACCCCCACACACACACCATTCATAACATGCACTAGAGTCCATGACTCCTCAACCGTCACCAAAGCCCCGCTATTTCGCTCGAGCAACGACGACAGACTATTGGAGGAACGGTATTAAAAATTTGCGCCCCGGGAGCTGGTCATGGCATTTTTGCAAAGCTTCAGTTGCCAGGGCGGACAGCTGGGCCGGTGCTTTACCACACTCCAGTCCACACGTCACTCTCATCTATCGAGCACCCCGTGTCCTGGTGGGCTGTCCGCCCTGCAGCTCTGATCAGGGCTTCGTTCTGGAAGAACTTTCCGTGACATAAAACTACCGACGGCGACGTACCTAAGTCGAGCGCAGAATTGAGCGTATGCTTAAGATAACGTCTCAACCAATCAGTTCATTCACAAAACCTCTGGCAGTCGGTTCTAGACAAGTGGAGCAATAGATGGTCGAAGGTGAAAAAAAGGGGGGTCAGTTATTCTCTGACAAAAGCTCCATTGTGGCACAATCCGCCCCAAAAAGGTGGTTTGAGGTTTCGGATTGTGACAATGTTGCTGGCATTAGTTACGGCTCGCGTGACTAGCAGGGACCTGGCATTGTCGACGCCTAACAGACTCAGACAGGTGTCAATTTGAGGCTGTGATGCTGTCCTGCCTCCTCCCAGGACACGAGGTACGCGGCACCAATCAAGTCAGGGTTGCGAAGGCACTTTGACTTGAATTTCATCACTCATCCCTAGAAACCGTTGCCTGTCACCGTTGCGGTAGTCTGTGAGCGATTAATTTTGGCCAGTCCTCATTAAAGGTGTTGCATCGAGGATAAACACTCAGTGAAAGCGTGTGTCTCTACAGCTCAAAGCGCCTTATATCGAGTGCTTGTCACGTGGGATGCCTACCGCTGTTGAACATTTCGTGAAAACCATGCAGGCACCATAGGTTTACGCTCTCAGCTTTTCAACGCAAGTAACGTGCTTTGCACGCTGTGCGTCTTCGGTGCCAATGCAACGATGGCATATTTTGCACAGGCAGGCTAGAGGTCAGTTATTGTGATTTTGTAAACCTGTATTGTGACATCATAAAATCTTATTAAAAACAAATTAAAACAAAACAAAACAAAACAAGATGACACGAGGAATATCCCGGTTTCCGTGGAAAGTAGACTTTCAGCACCTTTAACCACCACCCGATATGGACGGCCCCCGTGACCCTATTAGTGTCTGATCCTCGAATCTGAATTGCTCTGTGACTGCTAAACATATGCATAACATGGACGGCATGGGAAGTCCTGACCACCTCCTTATTGTTTCTCGCTGTCCGAGCCACTGAGCGGAGGATGTCCCTCACTCAAAGGACTTCTCCTTTTCCGCGGGGCGAGCGTGGCCGTGCCGGGGTCGTGTGATCATAAATCATGCAAGCCCAGTGTAGGGAAGCGCGGTCGATAGAGGTTATTGCCTATTAGACGGACGTCCAGGCTCGTTTCGGATGAGACTGTCGGCTCGCTACTGGTGCTGCGCGCTGAAGTGGCAGTAGTGGGCGCGTTTGTCTCCGATGCGCGTCTGGGTGTGAGCGTCGGTTTTTGCCTGGGTGAGACCGCTTTTTAATTCTTTTCTCCCTTTTGCGCGCTGTCAGCATTGCTTTTTTATATTTTGGCCTTGACCTTTCCCTTGTTTTGTGGTCACTACGGCTGAGCCACACTACATAGCTGCAGCTGTTAGAATGTGTAATGGTAGAGATTGTGTTACAAGTCGTCAGTTTTAATAGTTTATTGACGGTGCTGTTCAGCTGCATTAAAAAAAAATAATTTTTCGTTTTGACTTTCAGCTATGAACTTTCGCTGGCGTTAATGATTGTAAATTTGCAGTCGGGACGGGGTATTTAGTTTCCCAATAATCTTGCCGAAACATGTTTTTCATGATTTGAATTTCTCGCTTCAAAGCGAAAGAACAGACTTGCGGCTGACGGGTTCATGTTCTTCTTATTTATACTGCATCCAAAACACATATGTCCACGCTTTGAAGGGAATGACACAAAGCGGAAAATCAATCGTGCTTACATATCTTTTCTAGTCTTGAAATGAATACGCATCAGTCGATGATCTTGGAACAAACACTGAACTGCGATGATGAGCTCGGGTCCGAGCTTGCATTATTTGCACGGGCTGCTCGCGCGCACTCCTTGCACGTGCTGCCATTCGCGTGGCGTCGTGTTGCCATAGCAACGCACGGCGTGCGTGTGCTGGCTCTCTTATTCTGAGACCAATGTTCCGCCCTCGTGTCATGAGGGCAAATAGAACTGGCTTCCCCCGCTCCACCGCTTGCGATTGAAGTAATCGCTGGTGGCGCATACTGAACAATGATATGGGCACGTGGATCCTTTACTGATGAAAAGGGAGAAAAAAGATGAGCTCTGTGCCCATTGGAGAAATAATTATTGTTGAGGTTGGTGGCACGCTTAGTCGTCAGAGTTCAGGCCACATGGACAATATTTTCCAGTTCGGCTTTTCTGCGTGTCTCACGCTGTCAGCCTGCGTCTCTCTATCTCTCCCCCCCCCCCTCTCTCTCTCTCTCTCTCTCTCTCTCTCTCTCTCTCTCTCTCTCTCTCTGTTAGTATATACACAAGGAAATGATTTCATTCCTTGCATACCTCCTCAATTTTCTTGGACACCAATGAGTTGGAAAGCATTATACGAGCGTTTCCCACGGAACTTCTTTTGGACTTTCTTTTCCGTTTTGCATCATGCCCAAACACATTCCACTCATCTGAAGCTCATGCAGTCTACTCCATTGCGACGGAAGAAAACCAAACTTGTCCTATTTCTGCAGTCCTGTTTCAGTTTCCCCAGGTGGAGTGCTCTTGAAGCTTCCTCCCCTTTCACCTCACCGACTCCGAAGCGATACAATCGCCTGCTTCTCCCTTTCTCTTTATTTTCTCTCTTCTGTGGAGTAACGCTCTCTGTCGGCTTTCGTCTGCCCTGAATGCTCCATCCTCCCGTCTCTCTCTGTTTCTTCTTGACAGATCGGATGCGTGGGAGGAGTGGAAAAAAAGTTGATGAGGTTTGGGGGATGGGGAGGGGGGGGGGGGGGGGGGGGTGAGGGGAGGAGTTGGGGAGGGGGATGGAGAATTTGGGAATGGGGTAGACGAGATGGGGGTAGGATAAAGGAAGGGGTGGCTGGTTGTGCTATATGCAGGCACGTGGCGGTTTTGGATAGAAAACAGTTCTGGATTCTGCAACGGCGGGTGCCGAGTACCCTGGCTCGTTTGTGTGAGAGGAAGACGAAGATGAAAAACTTCATTTGTGTCCGCTTTGTCTCTTACCTGTGCTAATTACAGGTAGCCAGCAGGTGAAGCAGAACGCCAGGCGCTCTGTAGAGGCACGTGCCTCGAGTTGTGCCGTGCTGCACAGGAACAAAGAAGCTGCACCCCTGGGGCACTGTCAATACCCCTTTCCCTCCCCCAACCCACCTCACCCCCCAACCCCTTTCACCCACTCTTCCTTTCTCATCCCACGCTACTTGACGAACCACACTCCAAGTCAGTGAATACTCCCCGCGTCACAGTGCTTCCGCCTGAGGATTGTTAGAGCTTTATTTTGGTTTTGATTCATTTCTAAAGCCCAAGACAATGATTTGGATCTAGGGACGCCGACAGACCGAAGCTGAAGGGAAGAAAGAAAGCTCCGAAACCCGCGCTTTGAACAGTAGCAGTGATGTCCCAGAGAGTAGAGTTTTTAAGTTCTGTCTCGGAACGCTTGTATGATCACAGAGTTTCGAAGAATGCAGTAGAAAGGGAGGGAAAGGGTGAAAGACGTGGAGGTATTTTCGTCATGACCACAGGCCTAAACAAACAGTGCGAGAGGGACGCTTTTCTCTGAAGAAAATCTTGTTTGAGTAGCATTAAGCTTTGTTTGAAGAAAAAAAATGGCGGGAAAATTCCGCCGCGAAGATGCAGTAGGTGCTTTTTGAATGTTAAATATACTTTGCCAAAGGGAGATTTTCAAATGTTAGTGCAGTTTTCAACTCACGTTGGACTCTATGTAACACTTTGTCCAATCATTGCGTGAGACTTAGTCAAAGGTGTGAACACGAGTATTCACAAAGCTTTCCGAAGCATCGTATTCTTCATGCAATGTGTGCAGGAAAAATTAAGAACATCTAAACTTGAAATTGTAAACTCGCACGTGAAGAGGACAAAAGGAGCAGGGATGCAGAGAAGGGTTCGTTGAGGACACCTATTCAAACTTTTGTCTTCACCCTTTCTTTCTCTCCACCAAATAGAAAATCAATGCCATCTAAGTGACAGCATCTCTTGACGTTCGATAGTGTCTATCCTCCGTCATTGGGCTTCTATTGAAAGCGTAATTCATTAAAAAGGGCTAACGCTGTCTGGCCTTCAGCCGTCGGTTCCGCATCGTGCGGTTTGTTTAGCCCACTTGTACCGCAAAAACCATTAGCTGTGCCTAAGGATAACGATTGGGAATCGTTATCGCGCCCGATGGATCCGGGCAAGAACCAGAGGAGACCTGTAACCATCGGACTGTCATTTGTGCAGGGAGAAGGCTCCCCAGCAGTCCATGGTTTGTTGTTGCGCCTCTCTGCAGCACTGTTATCGACTGTCCGCGTTGAGGGAGAGAGCGCAAGTCGAGAACACGAAACCGCCATTATGACACCTTTCCAGTGCCTGGCTTCGTCAAACAAGCTTTGTGCTTCCACAACACCGCTACCCGCTTAGTCTCCACACGTCCAGGCTGTATCTCCCAATATTTGGAGGGGCGAGGATGTTTTAAAGTAAACTTAACGGGGACTTGCGGATGTAAGGGCGGGAAATGAGGACCACAAAAGCTATTTACAAGGAGAAAGATGAGGAATCGGGGTTAGATTTCGGGTATGATGAAGGAAATTAGTTCTTTTAATAGATGAAAAACTCCATTGAGGTCGAAACCTTTGTCCTGAGTTGGTCACAGTCCACGGCACACACGGGGGATGCCGTTCAGTTAGCGGCCCAGGGAGTTGGAGGTCATGGCGACGTTGCTGTACCAGGAGGCTGGGAGGAAATGTTTGTACTCGGAACAGATGGGTTTTTAACTTTGGGGGGTTAGGGGGTGGGGGGAGGGGGTTTGAAGGGGGAGTGCACACACAAACACGAGTATGCCTACTAGCAAATGCGTGCAGGAACACGAAAAATACACAGACGGAGAAACACACACACAGGACTAGAAACACACATCCGCGCACACATACATTTACATTTTCACAAACACATGTTCGGAAACTCTCAAATATGCACATAGAACTGCACTTGCATGTACAGATGTTCACACCCGTTTATTACGCAAACACACAAAAATTATCGAGTACATCCATACACGCAGACGCACGCACATGCATACGCAGACGCACGCATACACATAGAAAGATGCATTCCTGTACGGAGACATACGTACATACATATACGTACACACATATACGTACACACAAGAAAGAACATCATATATTTACACATACACTTACACACACTCGCACATACACTACACCCAGATTTTACACGGGTACATTCACACGCAAGTACGCGCGCGCGCACGTACACAAATACACACGCACACACACACGCACAAACTCATACACACACAAACACGCACACACACACATTCATACACACACACGCACGCACGCACACACAAACACGCGCACACACGCACACGTACGCACACACACGCACACACACACAAACAAACGCACACACACAAACACGTACGCACACACACACACACAAACACACACACACACTTCTTATGTTCTTTGAGAGAGTCTAGAGGCTGGCAGTCGATATGCCCCATGGCAGCACAGAGGAGTCCCTGTCTGCCCAGGTCCACGCCGTGGCAATCAGGCCAGGCCGTCAAGCGTGAAAGGGCGTGCGTTTCAATCCCGTGTGGGGCGTTTTTCCCAGCAGTGGTCCCCTCTTTTTCCCTGCCTTCCTCCCCCTCGCTTCGGTCTCCTTTCGCATTATTCTCTCTCTCTCTCTCTCTCTCTCTCTCTCTCTATCTCTCTCTCCCTCTCTACCCCCCTCTCTCTACCCCCTCTCCTCCTCCTCCTCCTCCTCCTCCTCCTCCTCCTCCTCCTCCTCCTCCTCCTCCTCCTCCTCCTCCTCCTGTTTCTCTCATTCTGTTTCTGTCATTCTCTCTCCCATTTTCTCTTTCTCTCATTCTGTTTCTCTTTTTCCCATTGTTTCTCTTTCTCCCATTTTTTCTCTTATTCGCTCTCTCTCTCTCTCTCTCTCTCTCTCTCTCTCTCTCTCTCTCTCTCTCTCTCTGCATGTGTGTGTGTGTGTGTGTGTGTGTGTGTGTGTGTGTGTGTTCGTTTCTATTTATCTCAATGGCTGCCTGGGCATCCTTCATTCTCTGTTTTTATTCTGTCTGGTCGGTCTCTTCTACCATCTACCCTCGGCCTTGTGTTCATGATCCTTTGTCTCAGACCTACATGTAGTTTGTCCCTGGTCTGGTTTGCCTTTCTCCCTTTTTCTATCATCTCCTGTCCCTCCTTTTTCTGACCCTTCTCACCCCAAGTTTCTCTACGCGTCCATGACCCATGATGCCCTCTGCTCTGGTCTCCTTGTTCTTGTCCAACGTCATCATCTACCCTCTCTGGTCTCTGTCCATTTTGGATCCATTTCCCCAGTGTTTCTTACTCGGGCCTCAAACCCCTGTACTCGCCTGTGTAGCTTGCTTCTGTGTCTCTTTCTCTCACTGCCATTTCAATTTGATTAGTGCTCGACCTTTCCCAGTGCCTCTATACCTGTCTGTGTTGCTACGAGGTTGATATTCTGTAGGATTGCTCACCTGCCTGTCTGTTTACCGTACTTGTCTGCCTGGCTTTTGGAAACAGTTTCCGCACTTAGCTACCCTGTCTGCAACTCCCGTCCTTTGTCCATCTTTCTGCCTCCGTTCTTCCTGGTATTTGTCCTGCCATTAGATGTAAATCTTCATGATGATACTCTTAGACTGTACCTGTAAGTGTCCATTTCCTCCCAGTGCTCTCTCTCTCTCTCTCTCTCTCTCTCTCTCTCTCTCTCTCTGTCTCTGTCTCTGTTTGTTCACAAAAGTGTCCATGAGCATCACTATACAGAGCCAAATTCTCCAATGCTGTCTCTGTGTGTACACGTCACGTTCTCTTTCAATACCAAGAACGTTTGACTTACATTCTTTCTTGTGTCGTTGTGATGGCAAGTATAGTATAGCGCCATCTTATGTTTCTGCCCCTGCGCACTCAAAAAGAATGTTTCCATTACGAAAACTTACCCGAGTGTATACAGTGGCCCACACCTTTTAAAGCCCGAAGCTATGAAACCACTAACGTCACAATGCGATTATTTCTAGAGAGCCTCTCTTTCGGGAGAACCGTTTTGCCGGCAAGCGATCACTCACCCACGTTTGGCAAAGTCCCATGAGAGTAGGCATATTGAAGCATTCATACCCCCATCTCAGCACAACTCGATAGAATTCAAACACGCGCTTAGGCCTATATTTGTTTCCGCCCAAATCACTTCAGCCAACATCAAGGCTGTTGCGTGAACGCGTAGATTTTTGTTGTTACGGTAGAGAGGAGAAGGACCAGCCGGCGCGTAATCGTATTACGCGCAGCGCTCATGGTTTCAACCCTTGGGAATGCTCGATACTGTCTCGCACTTCATGGCTGAATCTTTATCCACAGGAGGTAGCTTCTTCGTCTTGCTCCACACAAAAAATGGGGTTGTATTGGGTCAAGTGCAGCTTTATGCTAGCTTGAGTTTTCCTGTTTTGTGCTTTGGACCAGCGAATCAGATTGGATTTCCTCATTAATTCAAGGAAACAGACGCCTGAATACGGGACTTTACTTCAAAGGGCATTTATGTATACATAAATGGCCATACACGTATAAGCAGAGGACAGAGAGCATGCATCCAGCGAGTCAAAGGTGGGTAAAATTAAGTATGGATTTGATGGGTTTTGTGTCATGTACGATTATTGTCGATGTCTGCTGTGAATGTTTCGAACTTGCTGTCAGACTGTTTCCGTGCGGTTGTGGTAGTCGTTGTTTCTCCAATGAGTTTTTCTTGGAGGTGAACATTTTCTGCGTGTGTTTGTGATGTCGATGTGATTAGGTTTACAGCACGAAGTGAGTTTTCCAGCCTCCGATTGAAAATAATGTTTTCGTATGATTGTTTTTAACACATAGAAAAATAATATTAAATGTAAACTTGTGAATATGAGACCATTCGTTTTGAGCGAATGCGTTCGTGTGTAATAGCGCAGGCACCATAAATAAACCCATTCTGCGGAGTGTATGATTATTTTCCCAGCCAATGCCCCCTGTGCAGCCGAGTACATGATTTTACACACATACAGTACTTGTACTGCATTAGATCATATTATAGAACAATCATGGTAGTAATGTGTAGTCGTGTATAAAGATAAATGGTCATTGAATACAGAAGCCCTCTTCATAACTCTCCCACCATATATCATCTAACCACGAGCCACTGAGGGTTCTCCCGAGACAGCAATGTCTCTTTCCACTAGCAATGCTAAGTGTTTCCGGAATGCACCGCCGCGGTCTCGGAAATGAGGGTTGTTGCACATACCATTAAGCAACATACTTCGGCAAGGACAGATACTTATTTTATGTACATACGTAGGTCTGTAGAGTGTGCACCGCTCAATGAAACGTCCCATTTAACTGGGAAAATCGATGCCGCGTCATGTGAGCATCTGTGGAGACAGATGCGGGGACAAGGACTATAGACAGGCAGGTAACAGGAGGTGAGTGACCCGGCTGGCGCGAGAGGCAGACAGATATCCCTCTCATTGGCCCTTTTCGCGTCGTCATATAGTCACTCTCGTGTCGATCGATAACAGAAATTAAAGCTTCACACACAGCACAACGACTGAACGAGCGTGGTTACGAAGCTATTCTTGTTTATGTGCTCAACTTCATGAAAAACAACGTACAATGTCAAAAAATATTATGACACGATTGTGTTCAGAAACTATTTTGCTGTCCGTTTTCAGCATTTATTGATATTTTCCTGAAATGAAAAACAATATGTACACAGCGCTTGATATGTAGGAGAAAGCGCTTTCAAATGTAGAAGTTTATTTTCCGAAGTGCTCTACTCAATAGGCCAAAAAGGGCAGGTGAGACAAATAACTGTCTTTAAATCACGATATTGTAATGCGACCGATACTTCGCTGCAAAATGTCTTTGTCATTACATTGTAGAGATGAGATTGTTAAAGGACCCACCCTTACGTTCTCAGAAGTACAAACCGCACATCATGGCTACGTTGACACTCCATCTGTCCATTTGGGTCAGTCCCAAGGACTCTACTGTTTAGTGCGAGCACGCTCTATTCGTGCTCTCACACCCAAGCGGTGACCATGCCCAGCCTGTCGCAGGTGGGGCGCGCCGCAAACACGTCTGAAGTGGAAGACTCCGCTTTCAGTTCCTCGTTCCTGTTTGGAGCCACCACGCCGATCGCAGTCTTTGGTACTGTGGAAAAACCTCGAAACTCCGTCGCCGTTTGTCATTGCATAGTTGGACCGAGACAAGCTGTCGAACCAACATCCACAAGGGAAGGGGTCCTTCCTCTTGTTCTGGTCCAAATACGAGTGGGCTCCCTGTTTGTCCACTGGAAGGACAGTGGTCATCGTGATTGCCGATGGGCGGGGAGGTGTTTAATTGCAGGAGGAAGAGGAAGGGATTTGTTTCAACTTAACACTTTTGTCCGGCCTGACGCTCTGTGTGCTCATTGGGACCTGGAGGCTTGGCAAGAATGGGGTCTGTGACGTCAGGCTCCAAAAAAGTATTTGAGCTGAAGGAGGGAACCCAAGCAAGACGTGGTAACAGTTTTCCTACGTAGGCAGAGAGTTTTGCCTCCCCTGGCCATTGAGGAACCTTGTCCACGGTTAATCCCTTCAATGTCAACCTGGAATCGCACTTTGCAAGCGCCTTGCATTCTTGAGGAAAAAAAACTAGCGAAGAACTAGCAGATGCGAAGAACTAGAATAAACATGTTAAAGCTAGCCGATTCTTTCTTTCCTTCATATCGGAATTTTCTCGTATTGTTAACTATTTTGTGGTAAAGTTGCAGCCGTCTGAGTTAGAACCTGACACGTATTTGCTGTCCGTGGTGGTGGTGGTGGTGGTGGTGGTGGTGGTGGTGGTGGTGGTGGTGGTGGTGGTGGTGGTGGTGGTGGTGGTGGTGGTGGTGGTGGTGGTGGTGGAGGTGGTGGAGGTGGTGGTGGTAGTGGCGGTTGTGGTGATGATGATGATGATGATGATGATGATGATGATGATGATGATGATGATGATGATGATGACGACCAAAGAAAATATATCATAGGTCACTTGATCTTTACTAGCCTTATATTATTATTTGCGCTGCAAGGACAGTTCCATTCTTATCTGACTCTTCTATGGGACGCTTTGAAAAAGCCAATCTCTGGCAAATCAGTATCGCGCCGATTTCTCACCTCGGCATTGACATGGTGTGAGTAGCGATGCCCTCGTCAGGGGTCGCAGCACTGTACTTGATCACGGCACGTCGCGTACCAAACAAGGTGGGGGCACAGGTTGGCGAGTGGCGCCTCCCGCAGAGCGTCTGGGTGCCAGGGTGCGGAATCAATGATAATTCGACTGCTCTCCTCCTGGCTCGCTCTGCGGGCAGCCTGAGTATGTCCAGACCCGTGGTCGTCAGTCTTCCAGACCGATCCAAGAATACCTCCCCCAACAGGGCGGCGATACGTGACGCTCCTGGCGGTCATGCGCCGTTAAGCGGCAATCAACGACTTCCGCTACCAACGAGCGCCCCACCTTTGCTCCTCCTGGGGCCAGCACGCACAGCCCATGGGGGCCCGGCACGTCTCCACACAACGCCCGTGCAGCAAAGTCCGAGGCGCTTCTCTGTTTGTTCGCAACTCACGGAACGGCCCTGACAGGCGCGTGGCTTGCCTGGTACGCTGGCTGTGTAGAGCGCCTCTATCAACCCGACGCCATGCCGACCCTGCCTCAGCCGTATGATCGTCGATAAGATAGATGACTGTCATTCTGAGGCCCAGCGACAGTGTTTGCGCAATGTCTTGAAGAAGGGATTTCCTCGCGATGTTCGAGATGTCATGGTTGTGAAGACATAAGGGGTCCAGGAAAAGCAAGGGCTAAAGCCGTTCGAAAGTCATTGATGGTGGGAGGTCCAGGAAGGGTTTCCTGGTGAACTCTGTTCCCCGTAGTTCTTTCACACACGGGTGAGAGTCCCGTCCGGAACTTTCCCTGGAGTTCCAGGTTACATGTGTGGGCATTCCTGGCTGCATTGCGCCACTGTGTCAAAGGTCTACGCCAGAGACTTGCAGAGTACGCTCGTTGTGCTGTGTGCGTGCGTGGATGTGTGATCTCGATCCGAGTGACCCCTGACGTACTGACTTCTTCCTGTTTGCGTGGAACAGGGGAAGGTGTTAGGATGAACTGGGCAACAACCCTGAATACAAGGTGCTGTATTTCGGCCGTGTTGCCTTGTCGGGATTGATCTTTCAGCACTTCCTTATCTCGGATATTAACTCCATTTCACTTTGCAGTCAACAGACGCCCGTGTCTTCTCAAGTGTCCCTCGAAAGTGTCTCATAAAGCCTTAGCTTTTGTGTAAGAGAGAAGATATGTTTTGGATCCTGAAAGTTATTACTTTTTAACGAATTAAGAGCATTCTTAAATTAAAATTCGACAACACTTAAAACATTATTTTAAACTAGTGCATTTTGTTTAATTCAGTCTTGGGGGGGGGGGGGGGGGGTCGATTTTGTTCTGTGGCATACGTAGTGCTGCCGTAGTTGACGCATTAGGCGTTGAACCACTGTAAAATGTCATATTGGCGGCTATTTTAAACATCTGATAAATTATTGTCTAGTAATTTCCTCGCTTTCATTTCACGAGGAAAAAACACTGTCATCACGATCCACAAACACGTCCATTTTCTTCGGGTCCTCCTGCCTATGTCGTGTAATTCCTTCGCCAAACACTATTGTCGTGGATTAGATGCCTCGGGCGCAACTTCGAGACAGTCAGTCGGGGGCAGTTCCCATCCCACCCCTGGCAGCTTCCGTGCTGGCCCGTGGCTGCACGCATTGCCCGTGGCGCAGTCAAGCTTTCTCGTGCCTTACATGCCTCCCGTGCTCTGCCCGGCACGTCGCATTCCGCCTCACCGAGGACTCCAGGCCTGGAGTTGTCAGGACACACAAGGTGGGACATCCCGCGACGCTTGCCGCGTGCAGGACGAAGAGGGCGTGCTATTCCTGTATCGGCCTTCGATCAGAGGGCGAGCCGATTCTAGCCTTGGAGTGAGGAAGTCTTCCGGGGCTGTGTCAGATAGCAAGTCCCCGACGAGCTCCGTTTGGTGGGTGTAACCCCCGACCAGGAACAAAGGGAAGCGGGGAAGTGTTTGGAGTTATGACACGTTGAGGTGAAACATTGACCCTGCTCTGGAGAAGGCAGGAGAGATGTGTTTGCCTGCAGAAAATGGTTCCGCAAGTTAAGCCGAAGACAAACTTGAACGTGCAAAAAACACAATATCCTCCTTCGTCTCAACCTAGAAAAATAGAATCGGGAGGAAAAAAGTGAGAGAAAAAATATGTTTAACTTCAGAGAGCGGTTCCGCGTTCTAGACTGAAAACAAATTCTCGCTGTGCAAGAGAAACTGCCTTTCCTTTGTTCAATCATGGTCGAGCTAGCAAGGCGGAAAAGACACACAGAAAATGAACTGGTTGACCTCAAGGCTGAACAGAAGATAGCTGGAACGTCCTTCAACAAAACACCCATATCGCGTCATCCCATTCTTCCCACCTGATCCGATAGGAAAACGTTATGGGGAATACAGTTGACTGACAGATGAGCCTACCGTGAAGGTCTGCTTGGCTTTGAAGTCCTCCTGTCTCTCGTCATTAAGAAGAACTTTCTTCTGGGTGTACTCTAGGGATAATACCGCTCCTGAAAGCGACTCGTTGTCATGTTTCCAACCTAATTGGGTCCCTCGAAACAAGGGTGAAACAATTTTAGGAAATTAGGGATGAAGAGTGAAATGGTTGAATGCATGTGGGGGTGCGCGTATGTGAAGTAGATGGGGAATCACAGATGTTTTGGGGAAGCTGTGACAGCTTAATATATAAACAAATCGATATGTCAAACTAGTTGTTAGAATTTGTTTTGACCGTTCTCGAGCTTCCAAATAGATTACTGTCGAGTCTTGATTTTTTTACGAGTTCACAGTTCACAGTTCACAGTTCACAGTAGTTTATTTCGCCAAGTGACATCATTTTAAAAACGAGCACGAGGAAAACTAAGCGATGAAGGCTAAAAAATAAAAATAAAAAAGCCAAACGCACGCATCGCTTACACACCCTAACACGCCGTTTATACAAAAACATATGGACATTACCCCATGTACCGTTACTCCCGCCACACACGCAGCTGCACACAGACAAGGGATAAGACTGCACCTGTAACCAAAGGGCTATCTGGTAAATGGGGCAATATACAATGAACAGTTAAAGTTACTAGTTTAAGAACTGTTGACAAAAGAGGTACAAACTAAGAATAATGCACACACACACACACCTTTTTAAGTGACTGACGAATACATAAAGACAATAAATAATACATATGGACAGAGACACGACCAACAGGACGTACCCCCCCCCCTTCCATCCCCTGTCACCACATAAAAAGTATACAATCAAACAATACTAAAAACAGCCCTGCACAAGTGAAAGCTACAAGAAGACTAACACGCCCCCCCCCCCCCCCCCCCACACTCAGTAGCAGTCCATATGTCCCAGAGGAAGCGCAAAAGAGAGAGTGTCACTGTCACAGATGTGGAGAAGTGTGTGTGCGACAGGATCAGCGGCGGCAAAGTTGCCAGTTCGAGAGAAGATACAGAACTGCGATAAATGACGGGACCGATGGGTCTGAATGTAATGGACTGCGTGGAAAGCGCCGTGCCGATGAATTCATCGCATTCTGGTCAGAGCCATTTCTCTCTGGATCCCTCTGCGGTCACGCGTATGATCCATTGGGGGAATCAAGCGTGGCTTCCCCCTGCTGCCATTGAGCTCCTCTCGGATGAGTCAAGAGCACTTTCCAAAGGCGCTTCCTTCGCTCAAGAGCGCTGCGCTCGAGGAGGCGGACAACAAAGGCCGAGGCTGCTTTCCATCCGTAGTGCTTCTGTTGGCTCTATCTGTGCTTGTGATCTGCCTCCCGCAGTCCCCATCGCCTCTCTGTCAACATGGCCTCTGTCCAGGTTCCAGCCGCGGTAAGTAACAGCCGCTGTTCGAGACCCGCCCCATGCAGTCTCACAACAGCGAGTCGATTGACTTGTTTAACGAGAGTAATTGATTAATTATGTCTGCTTCTTCTGGAAAAATTTCGACCCTTGCATGCCCAGTGGCTTGTGTTGAGACGCTCTGCAGATGAAACAAAAGTTGCTTCAATAAAAGCTGCCCGATTAGTTATGTGTAGTTAGGGAGCTCATTGAGGCTTTTGTTGAGTATGCACGGCAGCGTTTGGCTGCCAAACAGTTACGCTCTTTGAAAGGAAAAATTAATGAACTGGTTTTCGCATAACCCTCTCCCATGCATATCCCCCAGTGGGGTGGGGGTAAAATGAACAGGCCCGCTGTGCCTTCGTGCACGAGTCGTTAAAGGCGAGTAACAAGGGAAGTCGAGAGTTGACTTGCTCTTGATCCAACCTACTCTAAATGATTTTTGTGATGAAAGGCCTTGCATAGCCCACGAAGGCTGAGTGGCTGTAGAATCGCATTTATTCTATAATTTATTCATTCTTTTTTTTCACGCATGTTTAAGTAAAATTCTCACTGCTGGAGTTTTTTCTTCCGGAACTCACGTCTTCCGATTACTTGTTTTCTTCTCCCGGACGTGAAGTTCCCCGAGGTCGTTAAGTTTTCCTAAAGTCATTTCTCTGGCATACAAACACAATTCATTCTCCAAACAGAGAGATCTTTCCCTAGTGCACAGAGCGAGAAGGGGGAAAGAAGACCTTTTCATAACAAATCTGAGGCGCCCGTCGTGGCGGGAGACGCCTCCTGTGAATTGTTAGACTGCACGGACGGTAATCTCCGACGGCGGGAAGGCTTTTGCGAAGGTTTAGCAGCGTGGGACGTCCAAACACGGTGGCCGAAAACCTCAGGCAAGATGGCACTGCTCTCTGGACAGCGGGCGGCCCTCTGTTTGTCCGGGACGTCCTGCGATGGCGGAGTTTGGGAGTGGATAAGAGGATGCTGCCCCATCTCAATGATACCCTTGTCTTACTTCCCTCTCCACCGTTTTTCCCCACGACCCACCCTCCCTTGTGTTCTTTCTCTTCAAAGGGCATACTCCCTGTTGATCGTGCGTGATAGCATTTAATATTGTGTGCTGATGTCTCCTCGAAAGGAAGAAAAAAAGAAATCGTGGGAAAATGATTGTTTCTTTGCTTTTCATAATTCGCAATCTGGTTTTGTGGTAACAGTGTGGACGTGAGAAAAGTTCAAGGATCAATCATATCGCGCCCAAAATAAAAGAAGGCGACAGAAATAACCGCGGCAAGAAAATAATCGCAGAAGAAATTATTCCTGCGCTGGCGTTACTCCCTGACTCAGGGTGTGAAAATTCGACGATATGTCGATTCAAATAGCGCTACAAGGGGCCTACGAAGAAAAATCCTCGACCACGTCAGGCTAAAACATACATGCTCAGCTCCTCTAGTTTTCAACCGATTACACGTAAAGGCGTGATTCACCGGGCTCCAAGGATTACCTGATATGCAGCCGGCGCGTGAGATCATTGAAAACCGCCACAAACACATCCGGCCGATGGTTGAAATTAGCTCCCTTCTTCAAGCTGTCGACGTGATTAAGACATTGCATTAGGAGCTGCGAATCGCATTCCGTGTTGACATCAAGCAGAGACCGACGCTGGTACTCCGCTGGGGGAAAACATAGGGCGACAAACAACAAATTTGCATTCCCTGGCTCTGTGTTGGTGCAAGGGGAGACAGAGGGAGAGAGAGGGAGGCAGGAGAGGCCTTACTTTCGCTCAGGCCCCGCAACCACCAGCAGTTTGCCGCCCTCCAGGGGGACGAGCCGCCTCACCACGCCATTTGATTGGCTGAGCCGGTGGTTGAGGGGCGGAGCTTAGGTCCTGTGACACCTGAGTGCAAATTGCGTCTGGCGCATCGATTGGGGGGTCAAGCGCTTCAGCGAAGACAGTACGGGTAGCGACCGCGAGGAGTCTGGGGGAGGATGCGCACGTGTCCCGTCTTCCGATGCCCACCTGAAGATTGACTCCGATCGTGCGTGCATTGCAACTGACAGCCGCGCTCCTGCCTGGACGCCAACCGCGCTGGGAGAGACCGCGATCCGCCAGTGAGTGACGCGGACCAGGGAAAGGCATTACACCGCTCTCAAGCCCGAGGGGTCGGGCCGTTCGCCTGTGTGCAAGTGTCAGGCGCCCCGCGGGTCAGACAGACAGCGCGCCTTTCTCAACCAGTGGTGTCTCTCTCCCGAATTCTGCAGGCGTCCCGTGCCGGCTTAGAGCAGCAGCGAGAGAAGCTGGGCGAGGGAAGCGCGAGGAAGTTACCCGGCGTCAGCTGACGTCGACGTGACACAGAGAGGAAACGCTGTGGCAAGATCGCGACAGTGCCTCTGCTTTGGATAGACGCTTTCTCTCCTCCTCGGCGCGTGTCAGCCTATCTAGGAGTAAGCCCCCAGTTTTCCACCGTCTGTGCCTCTTCATTGCCTGGCCAAGTGGGAGACTCTCTTGCTTGTGTGAGATAGAGGAGAAATCCCCTGAGTGCTGTGGACTCGCTGCCAGCCGCACCCAGAGGAAGCTCCACTGACAGAGAAGGCTCAATCGCGCTTAGGGGCAGCCCTGTGTGTTGTGGCTTTCATCACCAGGCCCCTGGTTGAGCAGGACTCGGGAGAGGAGCAGTCTGGATTGTTGTGGGTGAATGTTCGCTGTCCACGCTCTTGGATGAAAGGCTTTCACTGACATGGGCGTCCGGACTCGGTTACAATGGAACTTTCTATGGAATACTTCCCAGGCCCTCGTGTGAGTATCATCGCTGCTGCCAGGGAAGATTCATAGCGGCAACCTGTTTCCCCTGGCGCTGGGATTTCGTTGGGTGTGTGGCTCTTTCTCCGTGCTGGTTTTGTGATAACGTCGTAAGCTTACTTGCTCTCACATGCGTTCTCGCGGTTCTGTGTTTTATGATGTGCATTTGTTGCTTGTAGAGGTGTAGAACTGCGTTAGGATGATATCGACTTAGTAACCTTCAGGCGGTCACCTTCGCGTTGCCGTAAAACAGTGCGGTACAGCGAAAGTTTTCTGTATGCGGATAGGTGCACTGAACGAAGCGTGGAAAAGAGTACTTCTCATATTCGCTAAAAAGTATATATTATGACTACTACTTTTCTTTTAAACATTTGCAGTTCATTTCACTCACACTGTAAAGAATTTGTATATTATAATTATGTATTTGGTTAGGCTTTTCATTGCGTTGTTGCTTTCAAATCATAACCCTTGTTTACACAACTTACTATTTATACCAATCTCTCTCGACAGGAATCGCCGCTGAGCCCATGAGGAGAGCATCTAGCGCACACCAACATTAGACAATGCTGATACGCAAGACTCCGTTTGCGCCGCCGCCACTGCAGCTGCTGGTGTTGCTGGCAGTAGCGGGTTCAATTCACGGCCAGGACTTGGTTTTTCAACTGGCCGAAGAAGGGGAACGTGGTGCCGTGGTTGGACAAATTCGAGATCCAAATGCCGGACAGACCCCAGACATTCGCTACACCTTCATGGAAAATGGTTTTGCAGACTCCATGTTCTTCAATTTGGACGTCAACGGCGTGTTGACCACAGGGGAAAGTTTGGACAGAGAGGAACTGTGTGATAATTCCGTGACTTGCGTGCTGAATCTGCAGGTAAGGGTTTTAATTAGTCTTGGTGGAGGTTTTCACTGAGCATGTTATTTTTGTGATCATCATAGTTTCATTTGTTATGAGTGATGTATGTCTTCTTCTTCTTCTTCTTCTTCTTCTTCTTCTTCTTCTTCTTCTTCTTCTTCTTCTTCTTCTTCTTCTTCTTCTTCTTCTTCTTCTTCTTCTTGCTGCTGCTGCTGCTGCTGCTGCTGCTGCTGCTGCACCTGTTCCTCATTCCGCTCCTCCTCCTGCCTCTGCTACACTAGTTCCTCCTCGTCCTCGTCCTCCTCCTTCCCGTCCTCCTCCTCCTCCTCCTCCTCCTCCTCCTCCTCCTCCTCCTCCTCCTCCTCCTCCTCCTCCTCCTCCTCGTCCTCGTCTTCCTCCTCGTCCTCCTAGTCCTCGTCCTCCTCGTCCTCCTCGTCCCCCTCCTCCTCCTCCTCCTCCTCCTCCTCCTCCTCCTCCTCCTCCTCCTCCTCCTCCTCCTCCTCCCCTCTTCCTCCTCCCCCTCCTCCTCCTCCTCCTCCCCCCCCTTTCTCCTCCTCCCCCTTCTCCTGCTCCTGCTCCTGCTCCTCTACCTCCCCCTCGTGCTTCTCTATCTCTTCCTCACTGCCTCTCCTGCCCCTCTGCTTCTAGTCATCTCTCGGCCTCTTTTCCTTCTCCTCCATCTCTTTCTGCTGCTGCTGCTGCAACTCCTCCTCCTCCTCCCCCTCCTCCTGCTGCTGCTGCTGCTCCTCCTCCTTCTCCTCCTCCTCCTCCTTCTCCTCCTCCTCCTCCTCCTCCTCCTCCTCCTCCTCCTCCTCCTCCTCCTCCTCCAGGACTCGGTCAATCGATTAAACACCCTAGTGAACCTCAGGGCCTCAACAGTTTTTAAACAACTTTCATACTATGTTCATTTCTGTACGCGTTCTCTACGTGTCTCTGCCTTCTCTTCACTCTTTACTAGCATCTACATTTTTACCAAGGTCAAACCTATTTTTTCGTTCTCATTCCCCCTTTTTTGGCCTCCGACATTACATGATTTTTCATAATACTACTCAATTCTTGTAGTAGTGCGGGGCTTTCTGGGATACTTTATATCATGCTAGTTTCAATAGTAAATTAATGTCATCTGACGACACAGTAACAGAATTGAAATCAGTTATGTGAAAAGGCGATTAACTCCTCTCTCTGTCTCTCCCACTCTCTCTCTCTCTCTCTCTCTCTCTCTCTCTCTCTCTCTCTCTCTCTCTCTCTCTCTCTCTCTCTCTCTCTCTCTCTCTCTCTCTCTCTCTCTCGCTGTGGCATGCCGTAGAACCGCTTTTCTTATGTGCGGCATGTGCAGCTATCGCTTTTGTTGGAGAGACTGTTTGCCTTGGTGCTGCCAGTGGCGTGTAGTCCTTTCACTCCCTCGCTCCCGTTTGCTTCTGGTAATGGCCACTGATCAAGGGGAACTCTGGTAAACCATTATGTCAATGTGCCTTTAGGAGAGCGCTAAAATATGAATGGAGTGCGCCCCTCTGGCCATACGAAAAGGGAAACAGCGTTCACTGATGGATTTATCGGCAAAGCGCGAGAGGTCGTGGATTAACTGCTTCTGATACAAGTCCCTCACTGGAAAGAGGTTTCAGCCGCTTTTGTTAACGCGCTTTCTATGCTGCCTCGCTTTTGATTACTGCTCAGGGAATGTGGAGAGACCGGAGTAATGAATGTGTTATGAGCATGATGTTGCGATCTGGGCGTCGGCAATGCGCTATAGATTTACCTGTTTGAAATTAATAATGTTTTCGAACTAATCGTGTGAAGATATGGAGATTGTCCTGCCCATGTATTCGTAGTGAGATACATTAGATGTTGGTTGATTCATATGCAATGACTCCGGTTCTGCAGCGCTTCTTTGGGGGTAACTTCTAGACGTTGTAAATCACTACGAAGTTTTTCCATCTGCATGTTGGATCCTATCTCTCTTACTATTCTCTCTCTCTCGATCCTCATGTGGGTTGGGGGTCAGAATAGACCCACCGCGTCTCCCTATGCGATCCATAAAAGGCGAATATCAAGGGAACTCGTGCTTTGACTTGGGCTTACTCTAAAAAAAATCATTGATTTCGTGATTAAAATACGTTACATAGCCTTCAATGGCTGACAGTCCATAAACTTACATTCATTAATTCCTGTTCTCTCTTTTCCTGAATGAGAAATGAAATGACACAGATGTGTACTCAGAAGGAGAAGTAAAGTTCCATTAGAATTCGTTTCGACAATAGTTATATGTGCGCATTAATGATTTAACTCACAATAGTCTCCTCTTCCACATTCATTTCTTTTCCTCATGTGTTTCTTTATTTAAAATAAAGGAATATATTAATTGGACCTCGGAATAAAAATATTAAATAGTTTCTATTGTATATGAAAGATTGTAATGTACAATCTCACTGCAGATATCTTTGCTTTCTCTTTTCATCCCAACTCGCCGTTACCTTAATTCTGAAGACCTCACTCTACCTTTTCGTACCAAGTGTGCCTTAAACCAAATCTCATCCATCGAAAAAGTTAATTCGAGAATGAGCTTCCGACTAAAATAAACCTTTTCCAAGACCAAACAACGAACGGCACACCTCGCAAGAGGTCAGTTCTCAACCATCTTGTTCACCTTTGACTCGGAATCCATAACTTACTTAACTACATCCTTTTTCTTCCTCTTCTTGCAGGTGGCCGTCCAGTCCCAAACGGGGTACTTCAAGAAGCTGCTGGTGGATGTCCACCTACTGGACATCAACGACAACGCACCTACGTTTGCCGAGTCCACAAGGACGCTGGAAATTTCCGAGGCCACGGCGGTCAACTCCACCTACTCGCTGCCCACCGCCACAGACGCGGACGTGGGCAACAACTCGGTGGTGGCCTACCGCATCCTGGCCAACCCGCCAGGATGGGCCCTCGTCCACACGACAGCCGTGGACAACACCAGCAGACTCAGCCTGCAGGTAAGCCTTTTGCTTTGCTCCTTGAGTAGGCAGACCTTGCACTAGATTTGCTGGAGCACACAGGTTGTGCAGCAAGGTCTAAACGTTGGTAGGCCTTGCAAAAGGATCGTTGTGTAGATAGACTTTGCAGTAGGGTAATTGAGCATATTCGTTGTGCAAAAGGGTCAGTACGTTGGTAGGTCTTGCAGTGAACTCGTTGTGTAGGTAGACCTTGTACTGGGATCGTTGAGCATACAGGAGGGTAGTTATGTTGGCAGATCTTGCGGTTGACTTGTTGTGCAGGTTGGCCTTGCAGTGGGACCATTGTCTTGGAAGGTCATTTAGTGAAGTAGTCTGTTAGTTATGCCTTGTAGTGGGATTGATAGGTCGTGTTTCCGGGGGACATTAAAAAATGGCTATGCAGCAGGTTCCCTGTGTAGACAGGCCTTGCAATAGACCCATTAAGTAGGTTGGTCTTGCTGTAGGATTGGTGTGTAGGTAGGTCTTGCAATTGGATTGCTTTGTTGATAGGCCTTGCAGAAGGATCAATAAGTAGGTAGGCCTTCAGTAGACTCATATTGTGTAGGTAAGCTTTGCAATGGAGTTGTGTAGAAAGGTATTGTAGAGGACAGATTGTGTAATTAAGTTACAGAGTGGGCTCCATATTTACTAATTTAGGTAACCCATGTAGTAAGTGTATGATGCAGTAAGCTTTGATTTACAAATGAGCGATGAAGTAGGTTTCATTGTAATAGAAAATAGACGCTGAGATAGGCAATGAAGGGAGCTACTAAAGTAGGCTCTCAATGCAGGTAGTCAAATATAGTCAATGAAAGAGTCTAATAAAATAGGCTTACTATGCAAGTATGCAATGAAATAGGCAGTGACAGCTTTTACATTAGGTTCATTACTCAGGTAGGCGGTACAACAACATTATTATGCAGGCATGCCATTAACTTAGGTCAATGTGCAGGTATTCAAAACTTAGTGTAAGGGCTGATATCATGGAGGAGGCTTCAATTACAAATAAGCTCAAATGCAGAAAGGGAACGTAGAAGGCCAGTTTTATTCGTCAATGTGTTTCAACTGTGGGTAGAAAATACAATGAGCTCACTGCACAGATGGAATCATAGTCAATGTTACAGGTACGCTGTATAACATGTTCATTCTGTGGACAATGATGCCTATTTCTCAATTAAACATAAACAATACAGAAATCTGAGTATTCTAGCTGGGCATCAGAACAGGGTATACATATGGACGATGTTGTTGGCTAAATTAACGGCTGGGTAGTGCAGTGGGCTTTAATCCAGATGTACAGTGCAGAGGCAGGCTCTGTCAATGTGTAAACATGGTCAGGAGATTACAGGAATGCGAGCTCACGATTGGAGTAGTCTCAGTTTCTATGTGGGCAGACTTCACATGAGTAGGACAGGTGTTCACGTACAGTGCACTCTGGTGAGAGATTGCATCGCATGGAGACAACAGATGTTGCGTATTTAGAGTAGATTCTTTCCACAAGATGTGGACGTGTCATGGTAGATCCACTTAATTATGCGGTGCGAGTTACTTCGGTTAGTTTTGTAATCAAGTAGGCAAAATGCAGGCGGAACAAGCAGTTGTAGAGCGGGCTCAATGTGCAGGTAGACTGTTCTACAGGACAGATATCAAATTCGGTTCTCACGATCTGATATACATGGAGCTCTTATGGCCACTGAGAGCCTCTTTGGCTGCCACTGTCGAGTCTTAGGATTAGGTTTAAAAAAACACGTTGTGGTTACAGTAACACGACCGACCCTATTTTTTTCTGCCGACCCTAAACTTATTTTTTTTCATGCAAGAAAAAAGAAAAGCAAAATTGATGGTAAACAATGAACTGCGTGCGGTCTATTCTTCCCAGTTCTATGAGCACTCAGATAATCCACAATTTAAGTTAGAAAAGGCGTTTTCAGTGAAAGAAAGTGTGTTTTTAATTCATTTTGGTCTCTTCTAAAAGGGGAAAAAGAAGAAGAAAAACCACAAAAAGTTGAGGCCGACCTAAGGACCCTATTTCTTTCAGCCATGTTACTTCAACCACAAGTATATTTTATGTTTGGCCTTGGGTCCCTAAAACCAACGGCCAGTGGTCCCGGTTCATGTAAGGGCCGTGGAGCAGCTCCCATCATGCACTGTTCTCAGTGTGCAGTAGCTAAATTTTACAGGCAGGCGATGCAGGGGATAAACAGGTGTGCATGGACAGGACATATGCTGCATTTGATAAGCTCCTTTTAAAAGTAGTCGGTTAAAGTAGGGTAGGTGTTGCTGTTGATTAGGATCGGGCCGAAGGAGTGAAACAGGACTGCTAGCAAACTGGGAATAGGGGTGGACATGCAGTAGTGATACGGCACAGATGGGCAGTAGAGAGGTTGCAGGTGTAGCGACGTCCATTTGACGTGTGGCATGTGTATGCAGGTAACATTGTTCCGCAGGTGTCACAGCAAATGTGGAGAAGAAATATTCACACTTTGTTGTAGTTGTGCAGGTCCTGAATCAAATCTGCTTTGCAATAATATGATTAATGGTCTCTGTATATTATCTTTTTTTCCCCTCACATCTCTTATTGTCTTTTTTTCCTCCCTCATTTTCTCTTTTCCCTCTCCCCACCACTCGTCTCCTCCCTTCTTTTTCGGCTCTTTCTATTTTCCTTCCCCTCCGAACCTCCCAATTCTCTTCATTCTTTTCACACTCGTTTTAGCGATGATCTTTGTCCACATAATTCTGCTGCTGCTGCTGCTCCTAATCCTCCTCCTCCTCCTCCTCCTCTCCTCCTCCTGCTCCTGCTCCTCCTCCTCCTGCTTCTCCTGCTCCAACTCCTCCTCCTCCTCCTCCTCCTCCTCCTCGTCGTCGTCCTCCTTGTCTTCCTCCTTGTCCTCCTCCTCCTCCTCCTCCTCCTCCTCCTCCTCCTCGTTCTCCTCCTCCTCCTCCTCCTCGTTCTCGTTCTCCTTTTCCTCCTTCCTCCTCCTCCTCCTCCTCCTCCTCCTCTCCTCCTTTTCCTCCTCCTCCTCCTCCTCCCCTCCTCCCTCCTCCTCCTCGTCCTCCTCCTCCTCCTCCTCCTTCCCTCTCTCCTCCTCCTCCTCCTCCTCCTCCTCCTCCTCCTCCTCCTCCTCCTCCTCCTCCTCCTCCTCCTCCTCCTCCTCCTCCTCCTCCTCGTCCTCCTCCTCCTCGTCCTCCTCCCCCTCGTCCGCCTCGTCCTCCGCCTCGTCCTCCTTCTTCTCGTCCTCGTCCTCCTCCTCCTCGTCCTTCTCATCCTCCTCCTCCTCGTCCTCCTCCTCCTCGTCCTCCTCCTCCTCCTCCTCCTCCTCGTCCTCCTCCTCCTTGTCCTTCTCCTCCTCGTCCTCCTACTCCTCGTCCTCCTCCTCCTCGTCCTCCTCCTCCTTCTCGTCCTCCTCCTCCTTCTCCTCCTCCTCCTCGTCCTCCTCCCCTCTCCTCTCCTCTCCTCTCCTCTTCCTCTCCTCCTCTCTCCCTCCTCCTCCTCCGCCTCCTCCTCCTCTACTCCTCCTCCTCTCTCCCTCCTCCTCCTCTCCTCCCTTCCTCCTCCTCTTCCCCTCTCCTCCTCCTCCACGTCCCTCCTCCTCCTCCTCCTCCTTCTCCTCCTCCTTCTCCTCGTCCTCTTCCTCTTTCCTCTCTCCTCTCTCCTCCTCTCCTCCTCCTCGTCCCTCGTCCCTTCTCCTCCTCTTCCTCCTCCTCTCCCTCCTCCTCGTCCTCCTCCTCCTCCTCCTCTCCTCTTCCTCCTCCTTCTCCTCTCTCCTCCTCTCTCCTCCTCTCCTCCTCTCCTCCCTCGTCCTCCTTCTCCTCTCCTCCTCCTCTCCTCTCTCTCCTCTCTCCTCCTCCTTCTTCTCCTCTTCCTCTCCTCTCCTCTCCTCCTCCTCCTCTCTCTCTTCTTCCCTCTCTCTGATCTCTCCCTTCTCTGCTCTCTCCTCTCCTCCTCCTCCTCCTCCTCCTCATCCTCCTGTCTCCTCTCTCCTCACTCTCCTTCTCCTCTCTCCTCTCTCTCCTCCTCCTCCTCCTCTCCTCTCCTCCTTCTCCTCCTCTTCCTCCTCTCCTCCTCCTCCTCCTCCCTCCTCCTCCTCTCCTCTCTCCTCCTCCTCCTCCTCCTCCTCCTCCTCCTCCTCTCCTCCTCTCTCTCCTCCTCCTCGTCTCCTCTCCCTTCTCCTCTCTCCTCTCCTCCTCCTCCTCCTCCTCCTCTCCTCCACCTCCTCTTCTCCTCCACCTCCTCCTCTCCTCCTCCTCTCTCCTCCTCCTCTCTCTCCTCCTCTCTCCTCTCCTCCTCCTCCTCTCTCCTCCTCCTCCTCCTCCTCCTCCTCCTCCTCTTCTCTCCTCTCTCCTCTCCTCCTCCTCCTCGTCCTCCTCCTCCTCGTCCTCCTCCTCCTCTCCTCGTCCCTCCTCCTCTCCTCCTCGTCCCTCCTCCTCTCCTCCTCTCTCGTCCTCTCCTCCTCTCCTCTCCTTCTCTCTCCTCCTCCTCCTCTTCCTCCTCCTCCTCTCCTCCTCCTTTCCCTCCTCCTCCTCCTCTCCTCCTCCTCCTCTCTCCTTCTCCTCCTCGTCCTCGCTCTCCTCGTCCTCCTCCTCCTCTCCTCCTCCTCCTCGTCCTCCTCCTCCTTCTCTCTCTCTCCTCCTTCCCTCTCTCCTCCTTCCCTCTTCCTCTCTCCTCTCCCCTCCTCTCTTCCTCTCTCCTCTCTCCTCTCCTCCTCCTCCTCGTCCTCCTCCTCCTCGTCCTCCTCGTCCTCGTCCTCCTCTCCTCTCCTTCCTCCTCCTCTCTCCTCCTCTCTCCTCCTCCTCCTCTCTCCTCCTCCTCCTCTCTCCTCCTCTTTCCTCTCTCTCCTCTCTCTGTCCTCTCTCCTCCTCCTCCTCCTCTTCTCTCCTCTCCTCTTCTCTCTCTCCTCTCCTCCTCCTCCCTCTCCTTCCCTCTCCTCCTTCTCCTCTCTCCTCTGCTCCTCTCCTCTCCTCACTTCTCTTCTCCTCCTTCTCCTCTCTCCTCTGCTCCTCTCCTCTCCTCTGCTCCTCTTCTCTCCTCGTCTCTCCTCTCTCTCCTCCTCCTCGTCTCTTCCTTCCTCTCTTCTCCTCCTCCTCGTCTTTCTCCTCCTCCTCCTCCTCCTCCTCCTCTTCCTCCTCTTCCTCCTCCTCCTCCTCCTCAATCCTCCTCCTCCTCCTCCTCCTCTCTTCGTCCTCTCCTCCTCCTCCTCTTCCTTCTCACTCCTCCTCCTCCTCGTCTCCTCTCCTCGTCCTCCTCCTCCTCTCCTCCTTCTCTTCTCTCCTCCTCTCTCCTTCTCCTCCTCCTCCTTCTCCTCGTCCTCTCCTCTCCTCCTCTCCTCCTCCTCCTTCTCTTTCTCCTCCTCCATCTCTTCCCCCTTCTCCTCCTCCTTCTTCTCCTCTCCTCTCTCTCCTCCTCTCTCTTCTTCCTCCTCTCTCTCTCCTCCTCTTCTTCCTCTCTCCCTCTCTCCTCCTCTCCTCCTTCTCTCTCCTTCCTCTTCCTCGTCCCCATTGTCTCTTTCGTCCTTTTCGTCCTCCTCGTCCTCCTTCTCCTCGTCCTCCTCCTCGTCCTCCTCCTCCTCCTCCGTCTTCTCTTCCTCCTGTTCCTCGTTCTCGTCCTCTTCCTCCTCTCCTCTCTTCTCCCTCCTCTCCTTCCCTCTCCTCCTTCTCCTCTCTCCTCCTCCTCCTCTCTCCTCCTCCTCCTCTCTCCTCCTCCTCGCTCCTCGTCCTTCTCCTCCTCCTCTCTCCCCTTCTTCATCTCTTCCTCTCTTCCTCCTCTCCTCTTCCTCTCCTCTCTCGTCTTCTCTCCTCCTCTCCTCCTCCTCCTCCTCCTCCTCCTCCTCCTCCTCTCCTCCTCCTCCTCCTCCTCCTCCTCTCCTCCTCCTCCTCCTCCTCTTCCTTCTCCTCTTCTCCTCTCCTCCTCTTCCTCCTCTCCTCCTCCTCCTCCTCCTCCTCCTCCTCCTCCTCCTCTTCCTTCTCCTCTTCTCCTCCTCCTCCTCTTCCTCCTCCTCCTCCTCCTCCTCCTCCTCCTCCTCCTCTCTCCTCCTCCTCCTCCTCCTCCTCCTCCTCCTCTCTCCTCTCCTCTCATCCTTCCTCCTCCTCCTCCTTCTCGTCCTCTCTCCTCTCTCCTCCTCCTCCCTCCTACTCTCTCCTCCTCCTCCTCCTCCTCCTCTCTCCTCCTCGTTCTCCTCCTCCTCTTCTCTTCCTCTTCCTCTCTCTCCTCCTCTCTCTTCTCCTCCTCCTCTTCTCTCTTCCTCCTCCTCCTCCTCCTCTCTCCTCCTCCTCCTCCTCTTCCTCCTCCTCCTCCTCCTCCTCGTCGTCGTCCTTCTCCTCCTCCTCCTCTTCCTTCTCAACGTCCTCCTCCTCCGCGTCATCCTACTCCTCGTCCTCCTCCTCCTCGTCCTCCTTCTCTTTCTCGTCCTCCATCTCCTCCTTCTCGTCCTCCTCCTTCTCCTCGTCCTCGTCCTTCTCCTCCTCGTCCTCCTCCTCCATTCCCCATTCCTCCTCCTCCTTTCCCCCTTCCTCCTCCTCCTGCCCACCTTCCTCCTCCTTCTCTTCTTCCTCCTCTCTTCTCTCCTCCTTCTCTCGTCCTCCTTCTTCTCTCTTCTCCTCTCGTCCTCCTCTCCTCCTCTTCTCCTTTCCTCTTCCTCCTCCCCTTCTCCTCTTCGTCCTCTCTCCTCCTCTCCTCCTCCTCTCTCCTCCTCTCTCCTCTCCTCCTCCTCCTCCTTCTCTCCTCTTCCTTCTTCCTCTTCTCGTCCTCTTCTCGTCTTCCTCTCTTCTCTCCCCTCGTCCTTCCCTCCTCCTCCTCCTCCTCCTCCTCCTCTTCTTCCTCCTCCTCCTTCTTCTCCTCCTCCTCCTCCTCCTCCTCCTCCTCGTCCCCTTCTCCTCTCGTCCTCCTCTTCCCCTTCTCTCTTTCTCCTTCTCTCCTCCTCGTCTCCTCTCCCCTCTCCTCTTCTCTCCTCCTCCTCCTCTCCTCCTCCTCCTCCTCCTCTTCCTCTCTCCTCCTCCTCCTCCTCCTCCTCCTCCTCCTCCTCCTCCTCCTCCTTCTCCTTCTCCTCTTCCTCCTCTCCATCCTCTTCCTCCTCCTCCTCCTCTCCTCCTCTCTCCTCCTCCTCTTCCTCCTCCTCCTCCTCCTCCTCTCCTCCTTCTTCTCCTCTCCTCCTCGTTTTTTTCTCCTCCTCGTTTTCTTCTCCTCCTCGTTCTATTCTCCTCCTCCTCCTCCTCCTCCTCCTCCTCCTCCTCCTCCTCCTCCTCCTCCTCCTCCTCCTCCTCCTCCTTCTCCTCTTCATCCTCTCCATCCTCTTCCTCCTCCTCCTCCTCCTCCTCCTCCTCCTCCTCCTCCTCCTCCTCCTCCTCCTCCTCCTCCTCCTCCTCTTCCTCCTCCTCCTCCTCCTCCTCCTCCTCCTCCTCCTCCTCCTTATCCTCCTTATCCTCCTCCTCCTCGTTCTATTTCTCCTCCTCGTTTTATTTCTCCTCCTCGTTCTATTTCTCCTCCTCCTCCTCCTCCTCCTCCTCCTCCTCCTCCTCCTCCTCCTCATCATCATCATCCTCATCATCATCATCTTTCTCCTCCTCCTCCTGCTTCGTCGCGTCGTCGTCGTCGTCGTCCTCCTCGTCCTCTCCTCCTCCTCCTCCTCCTCCTCCTCCTCCTCCTCGTTTTTCTCCTCCTCCTCCTCCTCCGCCTCCTCCTCCTCCTCCTCCTCCTCCTCCTCCTCCTCCTCCTCCTCATCATCATCATCATCATCATCATCATCATCATCATAATCTTCCTCCTCCTCCTTTGCGTCGACATCGTCGTCGTCGTCGTCCTCCTCCTCCTCCTCCTCCTCCTCCTCCTCCTCCTCCTCCTCCTCCTCCTCCTCCTCCTCCTCTTCCTCCTCCTCCTCCTCCTCCTCCTCCTCCTCCTCCTTCTCCTCTTCCTCCTCCTCCTCCTTTTGCTCCTCCTCCTTCTCCTCCTCCTCCTCCTTCTCCTCCTCCTCCTCCTCCTCCTCCTCCTCCTCCTCCTCCTCCTCCTCCTCCTCCTCCTCCCACCCCACCTCCTTCTTCTCCTCCTCCTCCACTTCCTCCTCCTCCACCTTTTTTTTAATCCTCCTACTCCTCCTTCTCCTTCTCCTGCAAGAACTCAATGCGCGGGCATAGCCACATTTACACGCAGTTACTTGTCAGTCATACTACATAGCACAAAACTCGTACGACTATCATACCAGGACTTGAAAAAAACCTAGGAGGTTACAGAAAAGCAAGACGAAACATATGGGTTTTTAACTGAGATTTAAAAATGGACATAGTTGGTGCCAGCACAAATCCAGGGCGAACCACCACAATACAAGACAAAAACAGAAAGTGTCTGACGGAAGAACAAGACATCTTAAAGAGGTGGACGGAATACTGCTCAGAACTCTACAACTACAGAACCACGGGAGACCCAGAGGTACACCGAATGTCCCTTCAACAACCAACAACGACGACCACCCCATCCTTCGTGTAGAAGTGGAAGCAGCAGTGAAATCGCTGAAGAAGGGGAAGTCAGCAGGAGTGGACAACATCCCAGGAGAGCTGGTGCAGGCAGGGGGGGGGAAGAGATGATCAGTGCTTTACTGACCATCTGCAACAAGATCTGGCAGACGGGGGTGTGGCCCACACCGTGGACGCAGTCCCTCATCATCACCCTCCCCAAGAAAGGCAACTTACAGCTATGCCAGAACTACAGAACTATCAGCCTCATCAGCCACCCGAGCAAAGTCATGCTGAAGATCTTACTGAACAGACTGAAGCCACAAGCAGAGAAGATCATCGCTGAAGAACAGGCAGGCTTCAGACAAGGGCGCAGTACAACGGAGCAGATCTTCAACCTCAGGATACTGTGCGAGAGGTACCTACAACACCAACAGGACCTCTACCACGTCTTCGTGGACTTTAAGAAGGCTTTCGACAGGGTATGGCATGCAGCACTGTGGGCTACCATGAGGCTGTACAACATCAACGCCAACCTGATCAGAGTCATAGAACACCTGTATGACAATGCCACAAGTGCCGTATACTTCAACAGCAGCATTGGGGACTGGTTCAGAACCACAGTCGGAGTGAGACAAGGCTGTTTGCTCTCTCCCACCCTCTTCAACATCTTCCTGGAAAGAATAATGACTGACGCCCTAAAAGACCACGAGGGGACAGTCAGCATTGGCGGCAGAACAATCACAAACTTACGTTTTGCTGACGACATAGATGGCCTGGCCGGAAGTGAAAAGGAGCTGGAGAACTTAGTGGAGCGCTTAGACACAACCTCCACAAATGTTGGCATGCAGATCAGTGCAGAGAAGACCAAACTGATGACCAACAACACCAACGGCATCAGCACTGACATCAAGGTATGTGGCGAGAAACTGGAAACCGTCAACAGCTTCAAATACCTGGGAGCAATTGTCACAGATGCAGGATCCAAACCTGAAATACTCGCCAGAATTGCTCAGACCACAGCAGCACTCACAAAACTCAAGACCATCTGGAAGGACAGGAACATAGTCCTCAGCTCAAAGATCAGACTGATGCGCGCCCTGGTCATGTCCATATTTTTGTATGCCTGTGAGTCATGGACACTAACAGCTGACTTGGAGAGAAGGATACAGGCCATGGAAATGAGATGCTTTCGACGACTCCTCGGCATCTCCTACAAAGGACCGCATCACAAACGAGGAAGTCCGAAACAGAATCAGGCAAGCCATCGGGCCCCATGAAGAACTACTGACCACTGTGAAAAGACGCAAACTAAAGTGGTATGGGCACGTCTCACGATCGTCAGGGCTTGCCAAGACTGTGCTACAAGGCACAGTAAAAGGAGGGAGGAGGAGAGGCAGACAAAGGAAAA
>JAWQFJ010001608.1:162519-210019 GCA_034096865.1 Theodoxus fluviatilis
CGAAAACAAAGGAGATCTGAGGCAAGCCAATCGGGCTCCAATGATAACTACTGACCGAAAAGAAACTGTGAAAAAGTAACGCAACACAATAAATGTTGTATAGGCTACAGTCAGCAGACTGAATCGTACAGGAGCGTGCAAAGAACTGTGCAATCAAACAGCCTCAAGGCACAGGAAAAAAGTGGATGGAGGAAGGAGATAAGCGCAGACAACAGAGAAAAGATCGGGATGACGCAACGTGCACATAAAAGACGGCAAAACGGGATGAGGCTCAAGCGAAAGCTTCACGAGACACACAGTCACGAGACGCGCGCAGAGGATGGAGAGTAGGTGGTGCCAGGATCCATCTGTGGTGCCGCCAGACGGTCCAGTCCAGACTAACGGGACCAAAAAAGCTGAAGATGAGAAGAGAGAGTGGAGAGATATTATTGGTGCATCACGGTGGCCCGGGACCGTGGCTAGGGAAATCCACAGGAACACATAAAAACAAGTGGCGCGATGAAACACGAAATCAGATTGTTTTTAACGCAGCAAACTCAGCCTCTCAACACAAAGACTCTGGCTTACATACCAGACTACGCTTTCGAATTTTCAGAAGCATTTCAATTGCTGAGCGGAGAGAACGGGAAGGGTGATAGGTACAAAGGGAGGCCGAAAGATATGCCGGAAGGGTTGAATCACAATGACGGTACGCCAAAACAGCAATTTTGTACTGGCAGCGGAAATTAACGGGAAGCCAGTGTAGATGTTTCCTCCTTCTCCTCTTCTTCCTATTATTTAAGTAAGAAAATTCCTATCCTTTTAAAACTTTGATTCCTTTATGTAATCGTCTCTTCAAACATCTTGTTCGTTACTCTGTCTTCTTTAATGTGGAAAAGTGTTAAATTCTATTTTGATTTGGGCGGCAAACTGTTGGAGATTGTTGTGTCTTTGATGATAAAGCGGAACATTAAAAAACCCTACTTGGTTTTGCCGGAATTACTATGGCCGCGCCCATATCACATACACAGCATTGATGATTGCCAAATCCTGCAGTTGTGTTGATTTGATTTGACAGGGTCTTATAATGATGGAGCAAGATATTGAACAAGCATTAGCTGAGCGAGCTCTGTGCAGTGTAGCTACTCTGTACGCCATGATGGCGTATCGGGATCGGCACCAATGGTCAGCGTCTTCGTCTGGGTCATGAATATGGTGATCCGTCAAACCTCCACAAGTAGATTAGCATCGGGAAGTGAAGGCGGACAATAGACCAGCAGATCACCAAGCATGGCAACCAAGAAGTGTTCGAATACTGAGTGCCCTGCGTCGTAGGGAAAGCCTGTTGGTCGAGCTCGGGCCATGCGAGCCGTAGGAACTTTGAAACTCAATGACTCTCCGCTGTGATCTTCCTGCTACATGCAGATGCTCGACCGGGAAGTGAGGGAGATCTTGGTTGAAGAGGACAAAGCATCCAAGGAGAAACGATGTGAGCACGTGCGATTAAGTCGGAAAGACGCCTGATGATGAAGCAGGATGAAGTCTATTTGAAAAGGATTACGATGTCATGAATTATTTGACAGAGGCTTTAAAGTCCGGACAATCTGCGTCGAGAAAAAACCAGTATTCCAGACTAGGACCAGTAAGGATGACAAAGCCGGGAAAAGCCGGGGTTCAGACGATGATGCAGCAAGGGAAAACAAGAGTTAGGACAATATGCACTCAGAAGGAAGCGATAATAGAGATAAAACGAAGTTAGAGGAAAGTTTTTATTGAGTTTGACAATCGAGTCAGTGCTAAAGATGAAGTTAGAGGCAAGTATAGTTGAAGAGGATCGTTGTATCGGAATTGGATTTGAAATTACGGTTTTCCTTAGGCATAGGGGAAAGCCTACTCAAAAATCCATCGCAACGTGAAAGGCATGTAGGAATGGGTAATGACCGTGGAGCCCAGAAAATGTATATCGAAAAGAGCAACGTAATCACAAAACTACGTCGTTTTGACACAGCGTTCGAGGAGTCAGCATTTGGAATGAGCATTATAGAGCAGAATGCTGCTTTCAGTAGGAGCAGGGATGAAGGGAGATGCTGCAGCCATTCAGATTCAGAGGCAGACTCTCTCTGGGGTGACACGGACCAGGGAGCCCACAGAAGCTGGTCGTCCGTGCTTTATGGCCCATTGTTGGACCGCTCGATCGATGGCGACGTCGTGGACTCTTTATGAGAGTCTGGGCTCTGAATAGACAATAAACGCCGCCCAAGAGAAGCATGCCATTAGCGCAACAAGGCCAGGCCGATATTGGATATGGCATGGCTAATAAGCGGCAGGAAAGAGGCGCAGGGGAGATTTGGTTAATCTCCGTGGATCTCCCACAATGGCAATACGCCTGTCTGCTCGCATTGTCTCGTCATTACACGGATGCCCAACCGCCTCATGGCATCTTTAGTCCTTGTTGACAAGGTCGCAGCGATGACCTATGGTGTGAGACAAAATAATATTGCCATACGACTAAACGGATTCTACAGGGAGTACATCACTGCGAAAATGACAGCACATCGCTGGCGTGTAGATCTCGAAGATTGTTGTTAGAGTTCTCACGCGTGGATGATCACTGCCTTGAACTCTCTTGGATGAAGGCATGCATATGTCATGGCGATGCCACAGTACGAAATACTGGCGTTGATGACGGAATTGTCTGCTGACTAGGGCAAGTAACTGAATGTTTATTGCACTCTACGTCAATTCAGAGTGGTGCATCGCGAGAAAGAAATCTTTACTACTGCAGCCGTATGGTGAATTCATATTCACGGAGAGAATGAAGCCACAGCCTATTCTTGGTTTACGGTTCCCTCCGTGCTTTTTACAGACACACGCTTGAAGATTTCCATTTGAGCTTGTGCTGTTGTTACGAGAGGAAGTTTGTTATTTTGGTGCCGTTCCCATTAGCAAACGGCCTTTGATTGTATCCATGGAGAGGAGGAAAATAATTAAATAATGAATGCTTCGCATGAGTCATTAGTGACGAGTTTAAAGCTTTTTTTCCTTATTATAATATTATATCGATGTGACAAATTCATTTATGTTGGAAAAACATACCTATATTTCAAGCAGCCAGACGGTTGTTTGCGTAATGGAGTTGAACAGATTCAAAAACGGAACGGACTCGTTTTGGTGCTAATGTGCGGGCAAATTCACCGTCGCACGCACTCACTCTTGCACGAACACGCTCTCTCTCCCTCCCCCCCCCCCCCTCTCTCTCTCTCTCTCTCTCTCTCTCTCTCTCTCTCTCTTTCTGTCTGTCTCTGTCTCTGCCTCTGTCTCTCTCTTTCTCTCTCTCTCTGTCTCTGTCTCTGTCTCTCTCTGTCTCTCTCTCTCTGTCTCTCTCATTGTCTCTCTCTTTCTCTCTCTTTCTCTCTCTGTCTCTCTCACTGTCTCTGTCTGTCTGTCTCTCTCTCGCTCTTTCTGTCTCTGTCTGTCTGTCTGTCTGTCTCTCTCTCTGTCTCTCTCACTGTCTGTCTGTCTCTCTCTCTCTCTCTGTCTGTCTCTCTCTCTCTCTGTCTCTCTCTCTCTGTCTCTCTCTGTCTGTCTCTCTCTCTCTGTCTCTCTCTCTCTCTCTCTCTCTCTGCATTAGCCATAATTTGAAATCGAGCAGCCGAAGACGTTCCCATACTCCACCACATCGGTCTCAGTTACGGCCTGGGTCTTCTTCCTCACGTCATCCCAGACGCCTTGCCTTCAGGGTGGGTCGCGGGCCGCCGTTATCCCTGGCTCCACAACGGGACGTTGCGTGACGTTAATGGTGTCGCCATTTCTCCCGTCGTCTCGGACTCGGCACGCAACTTTTCTTCGACCCTGAAGTAACCCCCAATGGGAAATATCGGCCCAACCCACCCCCCTCACCCCCGACCCCCTTGCTCCCAAGTCGTCCCGTCATGGCTGGTTTCTCTCTTCCGTCTGCCCTGTGGGACAGAATGTATGCATGGAGCTTTATGGCCTATCAGCCTTTTTAGGCTATGTAAGGCCATTTATCACAAACATATCAAGAATAGTTTTGAGTAAGCGCAAATCAAGTCACGCTGTCCCTAGTTGTTCGCCTCATACGAATCGGGTAAGGAGATGGGGTGGGGCTATTCTAACCCCTAACCCACAGGGGGCCTGCGGGACTGGCCGATACTGGATGTGCCTCGCTGTGACGCTTGGTTGATCCTTCAGGTTGGGCCAGAAAAGTGTGGAAAGCTGAAACCAAAACCCAGACGACAGTGTTGAATTATGTTTTTCCCCCCGTCTTCTTCCTCGTCTTGTAACGCTAGCAAACCCACTAGGTCCAAGCAAATGGGGGCGAGGTTTCAGGTGTGCAATTTAACGTGTCGTGTTCGCGGTACACAATGGACTGACTGGAAGAGAGGCTGTAGTACGACACGCCTTGGAAGACTGAAAAGTCTCGAGCCTCCATCACCCTCGGGTGCTCTTTGCTGGTGTGCCTGGTGTGGACACTCTGCTGTGCCGGTATGCGGATCGGCTGAGCTGTTCGACCCTGGCACTTTTGTTGGCATGCCGTGCTTTCCACCCGCAGAATATAGCTTTGCACTCGTGACTCACCGCGGTGAAGACCCTTTCTGAGTGGGTGTTGTATTGAAATCCAGTGAAGTGTGATCTCCTGCAGTTCACCGAAAATTCATGCGTTATATTTTTTCTGAGTAGATCTGGACCAGGCAAATGCGCGCTAATGCACCAATGGAGATTATTTTTAGCCTTGTGTGTTTGTTTTTTTTTACGTGAGAATTCGAGCGAAACAGATCCCGTTTGTATAACTGACTAGAAAGTGTGTGGTCATTGCTCGAGGAGTTAATTTTTTAAGGTGCCTTTTAGGGCGCTGTATATTCTTGCAGCATTAGCACACTTAAACACGGATTGCTAGTAACGTTATGAAATCGTGGCGTGTCGCGATCATATGAATGTTGTCTTTTTGCAAGTTTTACGCGAATTAGCAATCTCCGATTTGTTTGTGAGCCTTTTGTAAAGTCTTGACATCTCCTCTAAAGGCATAATTTCTCCTCCTGCTCCTCCTCCTGTTCTTTCTCCTCCTCCTGTTTCTGCTTCTTCTCCTGCTCGTGCTCTTCTTTCTGTTGCTGCTCCTCCTCCTGCTGCTGCTGCTCCGCCTCCTCCTGCTTCTACTTCTTCTCCTCTTCCTGCTCCTCTTCCTGATGCTCCTTCTCCTTATGTTTCTGCCTCTCCTCCTCCTCCTGCATCTGCTCCTCCTCCTGCTCCTCCTCCTCCTCGTGCTCCTCCTCCTCCTCCTCCTCCTGCTTCTCATGCTCTTGCTCCTTCTCTTCCTGCTTCTCATGCTCTTGCTCCTTCTCATCCTGCTCCTCCTGCTCCTCCTGCTCCTCCTCCTGCTCCTCCTCCTCCTCCTCCTCCTCCTCCTCCTCCTCCTCCTCCTCCTCCTCCTCCTCCTCCTCCTCCTCCTCCTCCTCCTCCTCCTCCTCCTCCTCCTTTTGAAGAAATGCTTTCCTTTCTCATGAAAACTTTCTAAACAGTTCTCTAATCGTCTTTTTGAATATCTTCTTGTTCTTCTGTCGCTTTTGGTATGGAAAATGTGGAAAACATTCATCGGAGGAAGAGGAGGAGGAGGAGGAGGAGGAGTTGCAATAGCAGATACATAAGCAAAGAAAGGAACATTAGTTTCTATTGCTTTCATTTGTCGTACTGTCGTTATAATCGACATAATTTACCCATCATATTTTATTTAATCTAATCAATATCTATAGTCACCTACCTAGAGCACTACAATGTAATGACACTACCCATTGTTGTCTAGAGTAGTACTTCAGCATGATCCATTTCCCATCCTAGTAACGTATTAAATGAGTTTCCTTAGGTACCTTGACATGTCTAGCATTTTCTCTAAGTTATTGCGTGTTTCTGAGTGCAGTCTCCACTTCCCAGAGGAATCACGCTATCCCTTTACTCTTCAGGTGAAAGCGCCTCTAGATCGCGAGACCACTCCCTGGCAGCGACTGGTGATCACGGCAGAGGACGGCGGACCGAACGCCCACACGGCCACGCTAACCGTCAACGTCACCATCGTGGACGTCAACGACAACGACCCAGTCTTTGAGAAGAATCTCTACAACGTCACCATCCGCGAGACGACGACCGTGGGCACTGTCATCCTGACCGTGGTGGCCACTGACGCTGACACGGCGTCCAACGGCGTGCAGGCATACGGCTTGAGTCCCAAGGTGGACCTGAACACTCGCGCCTTCTTCGCCGTGAACAATCGCACCGGACAGATCGTCGTAGTGGGGTCCCTGCTTCAAGCCCAAGGCAATACTTTCTCCTTCGTTGTTGAATGCGCCGACGGCGGGCGGCCCATACGCATGGCCCAGACGCAGGTGGTGATCCATGTAGAGGACACGAGCAACAGCGCTCCCCAACTCCACGTCAACCTTCTGGCCGGTGGTGACGTCAGCGAGCATGCACCCACGGGCACCGTGGTTGCCGTGGTAACAGCCAACGACCCGGACGCTGGCCTCAATGGAGACGTCAACTGTGCCAGCGTCAGCGACGTATTCCAGATGGAGCGCATCACGAACCTGGAGTTCAAGATCGTGGTGACGTCATCACTGGACAGGGAGAAGGAGGAGTCTCACACTATCCAGATCAGCTGCCAAGACGGGGGCAGCCCACCTCTGAGCGCCACGGCAACAGTCACCATCAACGTGTTGGACGAGAACGACCACGTGCCTCAGTTCACCAAGTCGCTGTACCGGGGCGACGTGGAGGAAAACAGCGCGCCCAACACACGCATACTGCAGGTCTTGGCCACGGACGGCGACACTGGCATCAACGGCAACATCACCTACGTCATCTTGGAAGACGTCGGCCTTGGCGTGAGTCCCAACGGAGAGATCTACACGACGCGCCGTCTGGATCGGGAAAGGACCGTCAACGTCACCGTGCGAGTGTGGGCGCTGGACATGGGGATTCCTTCTCGCAACTCCAGCTGCCTGGTGTCCGTGACCATCCTTGACACCAACGACAACGCTCCTGCCTTCTCCAACTCCTCCTACATCTTCACCGTGCCCGAGAACCAGGGAGCTGGCACCGTCGTCGGAGTCATCAGAGTTACCGATGCGGACGAGGGCAGGAACGCTGAGGTGGTGCTGAACTTGGACGTTCTCTTCGAAGACCTGGAAAACTTTCCCCTGACCCTATCAGGCGATGGGACGCTGATAACACGGGACCCCCTTGACAGGGAGGCTCGCCCCCAGTACGACTTCAACGTGGTGGCGGCAGACAGGGGCATTCCTGCTCAGTCCACCACGGTCAGGGTCGTGGTCAAGGTGACGGACATGAACGACCACATTCCCGAGATCACGTCTCCCAGCCAGGCCAACAGCTCCATCGCCATCCAGCAGACCATTCTGCCTTCAGTCCCCATCTTCACCTTCAGCGCCAGCGACAAGGACGTGGGTGAGAACGCCAGGGTCGTCTTCAACGTCACATCTCAGTCCCACCCTGGCACTTTCAGGGTGAACCCCAACACGGGCGTGCTGAGCGTGGCCAGGGAACTGCTGGACGAGGACGTAGGCAGTCACGCTGTCACGGTGGAAGCTTCTGACCAGGGGAGGCCCTCCCTCAAGAGCAACAAGACCCTGATGGTTGTCGTCTACTACGTCAACATGACCGTCAACGACCGACCCACGGCGGGCTCCCCGGGAAGTCAGAGCGGGGAGGGTGGCGGTGACAACACCCTGACCGTCCTCATCCTCGGCTGCGTCACGGGTTTCATCACTATCGTTATCATCATTATCATCGTGGTGATCAAGACGGCCGACCGCCATCGCAAGCGGGCACCCAGACGTCCGTGCGAAAGAGCAGGAGACATGGACGCGGATTTCAAGCCCGGGGCGGACAGTGCTGTGGACAGCATCGAGGGCTTCGTCATCGGCCACGACGTCTCGCTGTGCTCCTCTGGCATCGCGCAAGAGCACCTCCCCAACCACCACCATCACGAGCTCAACCACCACAACCATCACTCCAACCACCACTCGCCCGCTAGCAAGGTAAGTCGCCCTGGCTGTGTGAGTCATCGATTTACCTCACCTGGAAGTTGTCCGCGTGCTGTTTCTGTATTGTTCCTGAAGCAGGTTGTTTTAGTTCATGTTTATTGGTGCTCTGGCATCGATTAGGGGGGAATGTGGTGCAGAGGAAAAAGGAGTTAGGAATAGATAAGAGGTATTTGAGGATGATGGATGACGTTGCGAGAGAGAGAGAGAGAGAGAGAGAGAGAGAGAGAGAGAGAGAGAGAGAGAGAGAGAGAGGAGCTGGGGGTAGGAGGTGTGGGTGAGGGGCTTGGGAGGCAGCTAGGCTGGAACATACACACGCATGCACCCAAACGCACGCGCACACACGCACACACACACACACACACACACACACACACACACATACACAAACCAAGAACAGACTCGACTCAAAGACAAGCAGGCAGGCAGATAGTCTTGCAGACAGCAGGCAGGCAGGCAGACTGGCAGGTAGGCAAGTAGGCTGGCAAGCAGGCAGGCAGATAGGCTTGCGCAGGCAGGCTGGCAGGTAGGCAAGTAGGCTGGCAAGCAGGCAGGCAGATAGGCTTGCAGACAGCAGGCAGGCAGGCGGACTGGCAGGTAAGCAAGTAGGCTGGCAAGCAGGCAGGCAGATAGGCTTTCGCAGGCAGGCAGGCAGGCTGGCAGGTAGACTGGCAAACAGGCGGACTGGACTGACAGTCCGACAGACAAAGCTGGCATGCCGCCAAACAGGCAGACCGGCGAGCTGCTGAGAGAGTGCTTCAAAGCCAAGTCGCCCAGAAAGCTTGCCGATAGAGAAACAGAGACGACCATAGAGAGGAGAGCAAGTCATTCAGATGTGATGTGAGCAACGACAGCCTCAGATGGAGCAAGGCTTACAGAAGAAACAAAGCATTCTGGCTGCCACTGAGAAATACAATACGAAACCAGACCTGCCGGAAACTTGATGGCATTCGTGAGGAGCAGGCGGGAAAGTTCTTTGTTCTCACAGCAAGGAGGATGAAAGTGTCACGAAGATCGATAACTCTGGAGAATTGTGTCTTGAGATGGTTGCATGTGTAAAGGTGCCTTTCACTCGATGCATGCGAGCTTCGTGTATGCTTGTGGTGAGTTTGTTGTGTTTGGGTGTGCGTGATCGACAGAGCTGTCGTGCACGTTGGAATGAATGAGTGCCTTTACATGTATGGTGTGCTCAGAGAGAGAGAGAGAGAGAGAGAGAGAGAGAGAGAGAGAGAGAGAGATGTGCGAAATTGATCCGAGAATTCTACGCCCTCACATTCACCTGAGTCTTAGTTTTCGTATATGTTTCACGAAAGGCATTCCACCAGTGATATGAGCTTTTAATTAATTTTGACTACTTCTTTTGATAACGACAAAACCCAGTGTAACAAGACGTTGGCAGTTTCTCAGAGGAAACAGTGTAGGATGAAGCTGAGCTTGATAACATGGGAAAGAGGGGGAAGGGGGGTGAGGGTAGCTCGGGAGTAAAGGGGGGTGAGCGGCTGAGAGGAAAAGAACTCAAGAGAAACTAGAGAGGCTCGCTGTTGTGGCGAGAGAGAAAAAGAATAAATCAAGGTTAGAATCAGAGGCTTGGGGTGAGTGTGCAATCAGAGTGATGAGGTCAGGATTTCCACACCTTTTCCCCAGACGCTCGTCACAACTTCATTGATCAAATTCCCCTTTCTCTCTCCTTCTGCCTCTCTCTCTCTCTCTGACCCCCTCTCTCTCTCACCCCACCGCTTGTTGTCGTGTGCCTGGCCGCTGTATCGAACTGCTTGGTGTATCGAACTGTGCCCGTTGTTAGTCAGCCACACGTGTGTCGGGGTGAGGGCAAATTCAATTTGCTCCTCCTTCTCCGCCACTGTTGCGTCAACCATACGTCAAACAGAGGGCAAGACTTGACTTGGAGTGTTTTTTGTGTGTACGGTCCCAGTTTTCAGGGACGCTGGTGTTTGAACAAAACGCGGTGAAATGGATCGAGTTACCTTTTCTATTTGAATCGGAGGCTTTTTCTCTCTCACTCACGTTTGTTTCGGCAGTCCAAGAGGAAAAAGTGAAGTCTAAATTAAGATTCTGACCTTGAGACAGGTTTGTTTTGACACATCGCGAAGAATCAACGGTATTCCGATTACAACGAGTCATAGCCAGAACAAGCTTCGAAAGAAGAGTTTATTTTCGTATTTCTCTGAGAGCTGTTTTCTGGCCGCATGAGGTTAATGAAGAGACTAACTCAAATGGACAGCAGCAGGTGGATCCAGTGCATTTACTCCTTGTAGGAAAAATGAAAGAACAAAATCTCTGATTTCACGGTCTCTTTCAGTCCTTCGGGCAAGAAAACCTCGTACATCTTTTCCCTTGGGAACGAAAGGATGGGTAAGGTGAATGACTGTTTGAAGAAGCTCTATGTTAAGGTTGGCTGTGTAGTGCGGGGTGAGCAAACTTGGTGGAGAGGTATCTTTTTTACCTGCATAAAAGACACCGAGCGATGACCCGTTTGTTACGTAGGTCCCCTTGCTACCCCTACGGAAGTGTTGACATAAGGCGATGGAGTCGGCTGCTGGTGGCACTTAGGAAGACCTGCTTGTCAAGTGTTGCAGGTAAATGCTGACTAATCGCGGGTGAGCGTGTCGGGATACTGTGACTAATCTCTGTCTTTCTGGCCTTTTGGCGCTCCGACCTTCTGCTTCTTTACACTCACCTGCATGGCGTGTTTTTTCTTCAAACTAACTCTAGGCTTAGGCGTGTTCGAGGCATTTCGTATGTATGCTCGTTCATTATTTAAACAATACAATACAATACAATACAATACAACTTTATATATCCCACAACAGGCAATTCAAGTACAAAATTGGTGGCGGCTTTATGATATTTCCCTAGGATCTTCAACGTCGTCATGAATTTCCGAAAAGTACAGCCAAAATAGGTTGATATTTGAAAACTGTTTTCGGGCGGCATCGCAAGAATCGAAGTCCATTTTTCAGCTAAAGTGTTCTACATATTTAGTAACGTTAGAAGTGCATGGATCTGACTGCCTCGCTAGAACATACATGCCTCTCATACATTTTTTACTATAGAAAGTCATAACTCCATTCATTGGTTGTAGTATATTCGAGATAATCTTGATACTAACTCATGCATAGATCATTAATTCAGATTATGGGACGGCCGAGTGTAGGGTCAGAAATATCTTGCTCTAATGTCTTTCAGAACTTGCTTTTCACATTACTACCACATGTTCACCCCCCAAAACCGTCACTCTATAGGCAGCATGTCTCTTATGAAAACATATGAAGCCCAGTGCTGGGAAGACTGGGGTGTGGCAGAGACCTTAGTAGATGAGATGCTGACAACAGACAGAGCGGAAAGCGGCATGGCCAAGCCTTATAGCCAGGGACCGAATAACAGCTTGACCACTTGAAAGGTGAGGCCAAACGCTGTCACACAGCGTGACGGTCACGCTCGAGGTGACAAGTGTCACACTCAAATCAAGGCCTCTGCTCCAGCTGCCATCTTTACCCACACGTAAATCACAGCCACAGCTACCCAGCTACCCGGGGTAGGCCCGTCTGATACCTAACACTCTCCAACTCCTCTCTGTGCATCACGTGGAATTCATTATATACATATATACACACACTCACACAGAGAGAGAGAGAGAGAGAGAGAGAGAGAGAGAGAGAGAGAGAGAGGTGGAGATGAGGGGCAGATCTGTAGGCAATATAAGTAAGCAGTCATGAGGTGTGTTTGATATAGATGCAAGATACAAGATACTTTATTGTCCTCATTGTACAAGGAAATTCGTTTTGTCGGTGGCAAAAACATAATACATACATACAAAAACAGAAACGTACAAGAAGTTCAACATTAATTAACTCAATCACATCGCTCAAGTTATGGAGTCCACACACTAATCATAGGCCATAAAATAAGATAGCATGCAATTGTATCATACTTTATTACTCTAACAAATGTAATAACACCATGTTACTTCAAGTAAATATACATACTGAACACGCGCATCAGAAATAGTAAACAGAAAGACACAATAAGATAGGACACATTTAGCGCTACATCATAGGCAATTCAATTTAATAGAGAAACATTTTACACCGCAACAAGTAATCACAGAAGGAACAAAAGACACAAGCATGCACATCAAACAATCATCGTCACGCAATCACACATACCCGATCTTCAACCATAACACATGTACAAGCCCCCCCCCCCCCCCCCCACCCCCTCCCCCTCATCATGTTCTTCATCCTGCATCTCAACACAATCACAGGAAAGACCAACAAGAGACAGGCATGCACATCAACAACCACACTCACACAGCACACATACACGATCATCAACGCTTAACGCATGCACCCCCCCACACACACACACACACACACTCTCTCTCATATGTTAATCCTTGTTGTCACAGACATAGTTCACACCATTCATAGTCCTTTCTGTCACAGTTCACAGCACTACAAGTCCTCATAGTCCCAGTTCACTTTACTCCAATCCTCCATCATATGTCACATCAATCCTGGTCACATAGTCACAGCTCTCATCACTCATCCTCACAGTCACAGTTCACATCACCCACCCTTCAGTCACAGTTCGCGTCACTCCTGGTCCCACAGTCACGTCATATGCTATGAAAGGGTAGGTAAGTACATAAATAGCAAAACCTCGTGAGTAAAGTATAAGGATACCAACACACTAGGTATTAGCTAGAGAGGTCGCGATTCAATTTGGTAGCTTCTGTGTTACATTTCGTGAATGTCATCTTCATTCACTTTTGATCAACCCCCTAAGAAGACAAGAAAATTAACAGAACTGACGCAAAGAAGTCTGAAGGATCAGATTATCTTAATCAAAACAGCAAACAGTACACATAATGGATTGTTAATGGACGAAGAGGTTGTCTAATTGAATAGAACCGCGTTCTCAGTTTCGCATCTCGAGTCAGATGTTTTTCATTTGATCATACCACAAGTCTCTCGTCGGGTGGTCTCATGTCAATCACCTGCTCGAATCTATCATTAATTAAGTTTCATCCAGAAGGTGGCAGTGGAACCCTTCATTTGGGGCACTCAAACATCCGCTGGATACCTGAATTTTCTTGGCGGCATGCTGGGTATCATAGGCCCTTCACGCGTCAGTGTTGACCAGTTTCCGTAGCTCTGAACAAGGCTGACCAGCCCAAGGCAAACATGCAAGCAAGCAGGCTTTGTCCTTCGTAGCTGGCAGTGGAGTCCTGCCTGCAGATGTTGCCTTGATGAGTGGGTGGTGGTTGCAGGTGTGCCTTATGAAAAACGTTCCTTTTTGTCGTGGTAGGAGATTCTATGTGGAGATTACGCTGTCGTGTATGCGCTCTTGTGTTTGTGTGTAATGGAGTAGAGGGGCGGAGGTTGAGAGTAGATTATTGAGGTAGGAGTGTGTATGTGTGTGTGTGTGTGTGTGTGTGTGTGTGTGTGTGTAATTGCATGCATGTGTTTGTGTGTGTATGAGTGTGTGTGTGTGTGTGTAATTGCATGCATGTGTTTGTGTGTGTGTATGAGTGAATATGTGTGTGTGTGTGTAATTGCATGCATGTGTTTGTGTGTGTGTGTGTGTGTGTGTGTGTGTGTGTGTGTGTGTGTGTGTGTGTGTGTAAGAGTGTGTGTGTAATTGCATGCATGTTTGTGTGTGTGTGTGTGTATGAGTGTGTGTGTGTAATTGCATGCATGTGTTTGTGTGTGTGTGTGTGTGTGTGTGTGTGTGTGTGTGTGTGTGTGTGCTAGCCATACCATTTTAGTGTTCTTGATTGTAAGAAAGTAAGAGTCGGATAGAGAGAGTGAGCATTGAAATGAGTGTGGTGATTCGTACGTAAATTGTGCAGTCCACTTGTGTTTTGTGCATTCTTCCTTGTTTGAGTGTGTGTGTGTGTGTGTGTTTGTGTGTGTGTGTGTGTGTGTGTGTGTGTGTGTGTGTGTGCGTGTGCGAATGCAGTGATTCATAGTTATTATTATGGGCTTTATTACATTTTTGTCCTCGTTTTCCTCCATGACATTAAGCAATCGGGTTCGTCAGCGCAAAACTCCGCGTTCGGTCGACCCTTCATTAACTCCCCAAAACATTATCATTCCCACTCACCCCTACCCCCAAGAGGAAAAAATTCCCAAAGGTAGAGAAAAAAAGGAAATCAATAACTAATGAATTCAAGGGTCGCCGATCAAATAAGGGTCCGCTCGGGGGGCATTCAGACGTTGACCCTTGCTAGCGTTTCAATCCGCCAGAAAGCAGCTTTCAAGCCTGTTCAAATGCTCCAAGCCCAAAAACGAGGGCCCGGGGCGACCAGATGTTGTCGGTGCTCTCGATTCTTTTGTGGGGAGCTTTTTCCAACGCACACTCCACCGTTCCACGCTTTATCCCCTGCAAGTAGTTGGGCCCGACGCCAGCAGAGGCAAACGTGCATAGCCGCCAATCGATTAAGAAAGCGAGTTTGGGAGCTGACTGTGTGTGCGTGTGTGACGGAGCCAACTCGTGCCCGCTGTCTGCAAATCTGGCTCCAGCGACGTCTTGCAAAGATTTCCACCGGAATTGCGCCTGCCAAGCACGACTCTCCAATGGAAAGCGGCCCCAGCACTGACTGACCCGGCCAGCCCCGCGTCATGGCTTTTGCCCACCCTAAGTAGTTGTGTTGGCTTTTCCCAGCGCGCCCACGTCCAGTTTAGTCAGGCCGCGGCGCAGGGGCACCCCGTTTTACCTGAGCCGTCTATAGAAGCGGCTCGCTTCGGGGCCCCCCTCGCTTGCTGATTTCAATGCGAGCCGCAGTGACGAAGGTGAATGCAGGGGGAGTGGGCCTTTGAAAGACACGCTCAGTGTGAAGCTTTACGTAGCACAGGGACATGCACCATGAGGAAGTAGTTTGGGGGTCAAATTGTAACTGTTATTTCAGTAATGTGTGTCCTCTTAACAAACGCAGTTTCGATACTATTTGAGAAAAATGTTAGGCTATTAATGAGACTACAGATGTGTATTTGAAATAATTTTTATACAACCTCCCTGTGATGAATGTATTGCATAGCATGGTAAGGTGTTGAAAGTCATCAGCATAAGTAAATAGTGAGAAATACTGTAGGTAGGTAGACCACATGCATGAATAAAAACATGAAAGAGACGTAAAACAAAAGCATGCGTATTTAGTGGTTGAGTCTGCAGGCGAAAGAACAGAATCATGCCAAACATTTTATAAATCTGCAGCACTTCATTTTGCAAAATGTGATGGTTAAAGTCAGGCATGTTTGAACATTTCTTGATCGTCCACAACAGCTCGACGAATGGACGAATAGATACAACAACAGTCGATACAGCCTCTGTAATGTAATGCTTTAGTTTGAAACAAGTAAACGTGTCAGTGAGTTTCCCCACCTCAGAAAACATATTAAAGAGATAAATCCTGTAAAACACGTAATAAAGTTATACTGAATCCTCATTGAGTCTAAATGAAAACACCTGTTGAAACCCGTGGCAAGTGTGCAATACTCCTCACCGCAAAAAAACAGGCATGTCTGCATTTAAAATAAATGTATGTGGTAAATCAATTACTTGTCCACTATCTTATGGGCCCGCTTACCCATTCAGTTGGGGTGGTCTAAATTTACACTTTTGCTCCCGTGTCGAGAGGAAACGTGACTAGTCGTATGCAGAGCTTAGCTGTTGAGAATCGCATTGATTTGATTACTTTGGGGAATCTATTATTCAGAAGTAGACTTTAGCGACAAAGATCAAAGCTCCAACAAAGCGGCATATGACGGCCTTTGCAATGCACATGCTCACGAAGAGTCAGCCTTATATGGGAAATCACTCGGACAGATTGTCACCGGCCTTGACCTTCGACACATACAGAAACATGATACTAGCACATAGAGCACCTTGTTCCAGCAGACTTAATTTCTGGTTATATACGAACATTTAAAATCAGGATCAGATGTATATAACTCTTTGTGAAGGTTAAAGTGTCTGAACGTTTGCACGATCAAATGAATGACACACGTATGAAATGATTGAGTTTGTAGGTCTTCAAATTATCCTTACATAGAAACTCGATACATTGGTCATTTGTGTATTCAGCTGTGAAACAACCTGGCACATATCTCATGTTTAATTTGCATCATGATGTTTAGCCTTCGAATCTGAAATAAAACATTCTTTTAGTATCGTCGAATACCGACATGTTTGAGTGTTTTCATTCGCAATGTCATGAATAAGGGATGGGCCTTATGTAGTTGTACTCTACCATCGGGATGTTGCCATGCACACGAGAAGATGAATAGGGTTTTCCCTTCTAGCACCGTGTGAATTATCCATTTATTTTCTTTGATAACGATGATGGAGACGACGACGACGACGACGACGATGATGATGATGATGATGATGATGATGATGATGATGAAAGGAAAAACTGACACATCTCCGTCTTCCTATTTTGCTGTCCAGTCAAACTATGGAGGAGGAGGAGGAGGAGGAGGAGGAGGAGGAGGAGGAGGAGGAGGTTTTTCATGCCAGTTAATTATCAGAAATCTCACCCCTCCTAGTTCATCAAATTTTAGTCCGTGCCAAATTTCAATCCATCTCTCTCCCAACAAGAGGGCTCGTCTGATCGTCAGCAGCATCATTACGCCCTGTCATCGCCGGACCTCTGCGTGACAGCCAGCCATATAACGCCTTCTCGCGGTCCACGAGGCATGCTTCGCACAGAGCGAGGACATCTCCCATTGCCACCCTAGCCTCGACCTTTCATATTGTGTACCCATCTTCACTGCTCATCACTGCAGTTCCCCCTCCCCTCTCCCCTCCCCTCCCTCTTCAGTCTGGCAATCCCCCCGGGGGACTTTGGTGTATTGGGAGCGTGGGAGCAGACGGGTAGCTTATAGAGCAGGGTTTGTTTGGGGTGCAGCGAGGCCAAACTCACAAGGGGGTTCGTGGACGGGTAGCTTTGTTCGACTTTTTACCCATGCCTGCCAAACACTCCAAATCATCTACGGCAGGCGTTCTCTCTGTGTTGACTCTGGCTGGTAAGAAGGCTTTTCATGCTGGGCTGGGTGGCACCCCGTGTCAGGCCCCCTTTTTTACTCCTGCTCCGCCCAGCCCCGCCCTCCCCACCCCTGCTTTCCCCACCGCCATCCCCCCAACTCCTACCTTCCCCATGACATCCCCCACCATCCGTTCCCCTCTTCTCCATCCGGTTTTCATTCCCTTCCTCTTTCTCTTTCTAGCAAATATCAGCTTCCTTGTCTACGTTATATCTAGCCTTGATGGTTTTTGCGCTTTCCTGTGTTCTACATTTCACCTTTTTCATCTAGTGATAGCTTGCGGGAAAATTTATTACCTTGGGCTGAGGGCGATCTGGCATACAGATGTATGTATGTATGTATGTATGTATTTTGGCTCTTATATAGCGCCAATCTCACACCCAAAGGCATGCTCAAGGCGCTCAACACGTTCACCCTTTGAATAAAAGAGTTTTTAGCTGTGACTTGAAAGTCTGTATTGAAGGAGATTTCCTCAGTCTGTCTGGGATATCGTTCCAGAGTTTTGGTCCAGCATAAGAGAATGCTCTCTCCCCAGATCTCTTGGTGTTGTAGCGTGGCACATGAAGTAATGACTGCGCCGAAGATCTGAGATGTGATTACCGTGGATTTGAAAAACTAAGTATGAAAGTTTGTATATTCTTTTGCAGTGTACATGTCGTCAAATGACAGATGTATGTAGTGCTACAGCTTGTCGACAGTCGGTTTGTCGACTCTCACAGCAGGAGGAGGAGAAGGAGGAGGATAGTTAATTATTTTATTCGTGGATCATAAGATGGGACTTAGCCATTTTATTGTGTCATTTATCATTACTACGCACGTAATGAGCTGGCAAGTTTCACTAGCGTAATATCATGCTTCAGAAATGTTGGCTCCTCGGCATTCAGTACACCCTAAATCCCCTGGGGCTAGACGTCAGCGCCTTGCCAGTATCGATCGAAGGGAAGGGACAGGAGGGAAGAGAAATGTGAGGCAAAAAAAGGAACAGACTTGAACTTCAACCTCAATCAAATGAAGTTTAATTACATCACTGTGTCGCGTGGCTTTGAAAGAACAGCGCTGGAAGGTGTTCATTTGAGGCTGCCATCAAACGGACTGAGCAAATAACTCGGCTGTTTGCTTGAAAGAGAGCGGTTTCTTGGGCGATGCCTGTTAATTTTCAATTCCATTTCCTAATCCCAGTCAGAGTTCTGGCTTCTACGACTTGCCCCTTTGAACGTCGGTCCGATGCGGATGGAAGCAATTTCAGGTGGCTTTGAAGACGAAAATTTTAATGGTTGCAATGACCACGGTAGCGTATCACCATATCGGGCGCTGACAGAGTTCCACTTTGATGAATTCCGTGCCTCATTTCTGAAACGGCTTGGACGAGGACGTAACTGCTTGTAGAAGCAAAATGGCTTGCACGAGGATGTTGGCGTTCAGTGTATTCACTTTCAGGAAATGACATATGCTCACTGCTCTGTTCAAAGGGGTTCGGTTTACACGCAGATCGACAGACTAATCTCGCAGCATTTTGTTTTTACTGTACGACGTCATGGAATCAATGTTGCTGAAACGTAAACAAACCATCTAGAGCTCAATGTTCAATGTTGGAACTTGTTAATTATAAAAAGGTAATCTCATGTCATTTACGAAAAGTAATGTATTGCTTTAGTAAATAGTTTCGACAAAAATAGAGGAAATATTTCGATACATAGAACTTCACACAGAGAGTTGAAATCGAGTTTGATCGAAGGTCAGACGACTGACGTGTTCAATCTCGGTATAGCCAGTGATATAAACAAAGGCCTGGAGAATCGACTAACTGTCGTTGTCGGACGCTAGAGCGGGCTATTTTGGTTCAAGGACCCATGTAACCATGCGTGGAAGAAAACAGTGCAATTTGCTGAGTGTCTCATTAAGGATGCTTTCCAAAGCCCTCCAAGTAGTGGTAGGAAGAGCCGGATGCATTAATCGAGACGTGGATCAAACAATTGTGTTTCCCCAATGGCCAGCGTGAATAGGACGTAATCTTTTGGTTCCATTGCTACTATTGCCATCGTTGATGAGAACCACGATGGAGCTGCTGCTGCTGCCGCTGCTGCTGCTGATGATGATGACGACGACGATGACGACGATGACGATAATTATGATGATCATCATGATGATGATGATGAAAGCTAAGAAGCTTCGGAGGTTTGCCCATTGACAATGGGGAGATTGTATGCAGCTCCTACCGCAAGCAACGGAATGCGTCGTCTCATTAAATTGAGAAGGTTGACACAATGATCTGAGAGTCATTTTTGGATGTACGATATTTTATGGAACATTCTGACACAAAGTAAAGGCCAGTTTGTCTGTAACATGAGAAGCTTCCTTGGCCTTATCATAACCAGATTCCCCTTTCTTGTAAGCATGATCGGGTGAATCCACCTTGCCTTTCTGAAACGAACTGTACCAGTGGACTGCAATGCCCTGCTACTAATTATTTCAATGTATCTAGGAGAACATGTTTGTCCCTTGTTTTTTAAAATTGATTTCCATATCCCAGTTACCCCTTACACACCCAACCACTTCACCCTCACCCTTAACTGTACTCAAGCTGCGTGGTTTAACACCGGGATGTTAGCTTTCAATGATAATCAGACGTTGGCTTAGACTTGGTACCCGATGTCTTGAGAAACTGGCACGTCTCGACACAGCTTTTTAAAAGCCTCATCTCTAGACACCAGTGCACACGTGCTATTTGTATACTCGCCTCACACTATAATGATGCAGACCGTGCAGCTCTCACCGCGTCACGGTTGAGTTGCATTCGTCAGGGTTGGTTGGGCCGCGATCAATGCTGCATGCCGGTCCTCCCGTAGCGACATTCATGTCCGCAATTGTGGCTCGGCGTGACGCTCATGTCGGTTTCCCTGTGGTGGTGGGCATGGGGACCAGAGACTAGCGGTGTAGAGGAAGTGCACTGGAAATTGTGGGTGAAACCGATTTGTTCTGATCTGGAGGTTAATGTTTTTTTGCAGTGACCGGCCATTCGTTCTGCTTCGCATTGCAGGAAGTTCCGGATGCTATGAAAGCCGATATATGATTGTGAATGGAAGATGATGATGTGGCGAGTATTGTTGAAGAGGGGCAATTGGTGTAGTGTAAAATAGGATGCTGAGATTTGGAAGAAGATACATAATGGTGATCTGCCTTGCGTTTTCTCAAGATCTGCAGAATAGCATATCTTGTGTAAGTGTAGTAATAAAAAAGTATGTAGATCGTCAAAGTGCTTTATCTTCCATGAGTCCTTTTTCTGTGCGATCAGTCTTGTAGTACATGCAGTTAGGCATTCATACCCAAACGATCCTCGCTTTGTCGCAAACAAAAGTGTAACCTCGCATGCGAAAACGAGGCCTAAGTCGGGGGAAAAACAGCATGAGATGTTTCAACCACAATATCACTTATTCATTCATGTGTATTGCAGAAGAATATCATACTGGATATCTTTTTCTTTTTTTTTAAGAATACAGTAACATAAAGCGCAGGAAAACAGTTACTTCACATAGTGCATTAATGACTTTTCTCAGCATTTCCTCAGAAACTGCTTAACTGACTTCAGCCTTGTTTCTCATGCACGGTTACAGACGTAAAATAAAATCCTGTTAGTCTCTCGCACCGAATACCTCTGTGGTTATAGGATAAGTATTGACCCACCGCGTCTCCCTACGCGATTTGTAAGAGCTTGCTCTCATGATATTTCTTAATCAGTGACCTTACATAGCCTGCAAAGGCTAATAGGCCGTAAAGCATCACCCCTCCCTCCCTCCCTCCCTCCCTCCCTCCCTCCCTCCCTCCCTCCCTCCCTCGCTCCAACCATCTATCCATTCGTCCATCTCGTACCAAACATATAGAATGTATTAGAAGAAGAAAGCAAGTACAGATGGTCGAAACTGCTAGTGATACTATCGCATAGACACACCACTGTGACCAGTGAAGTCTTGAAAACAACTGTTGAGGAAGAAGTCCACAAAACCACTATTAACGTTGCAACTAACGCCTTCCTAGTCTAGCCAGTTGCATTGCATTCCATTTCTGTGCTTGGTTACATCCTCAGCACTTCTGTGTCCGTGATAAGACAGTGCTGACCCTTCATTATCCACAGCAACTCGTGATCCAAGCATTTATCTTTTTGTGTTGTTCTCACAAGACATCTGCGTTGTGACTTGCAGACTGATCTTTTTTTCTTCTCCTAGTCGACCTTTTAGTTTGGGTGGTTATGAATCATTCTTTGTTTGCTTTTTCACTGCTTTCGTGTCCTGGTCACGTAATGTCCACATTATGTATACATTGTATTCTAGCGTGTAAAATGGCAGATCTGACAAGTACGAATTGTCTGCCACCGAATTCGTCTGTTAATCAACTTAATGCTAGCATGTAACGCATTAAGCAACTAGTGTCTTTATGAAAACAGCGTTCCAATTCCAAAATTAAGTTAATGAAAGTATTTCAACGGTGGTTAACCACCATGAGTAAGCGGAGCTCTTTTATATCTTGAATTAGTTTTATCTTATGTGAGAACTTATCCCGTGACCTCATGACGGTGCATGTGGAAACTGTATGTGCCTTGCTACTTGCTGGACCAGGTTTCCAAACAATATTTAAATGTATTGTTTTGAAGTTTACCCCATGGCCTAAGGCATTCAAATAATTCAACCTTGCTTATTGATGAATGAAAGCAAACTGTTGATAGCTTGCAATCAAACATTGCCTTAAAACTCTCCTGTGGCAGCGAGCCACTCAAAATTTGGCATCCGTCTGTTAATGTTACCTCCGCAAACATGGGCTGACTCTTCTATGTCGTATGAATGGATTGAAGACAATGCAGGAGCGATGTCGTAAATGATTGTCCACTGTATGTTGAAGAAGTAAATACTGAGGAACAGATGTATTACGGAACTCAAATACCATCGCCGACCTTGGAAATCTTGATAATATTATCATGTGATAACAGTAAACATCGTCAGCTGAGAAAAATGTAAGCACATGCAACACGTCTGTTTAATTAGACCAGACACGTGGTTCCATTTCATGACGTCAGCCGTCTGTGTCCTTGAGACTGACGTATCAAGGCTGAGGTCATCAGAAAGCTCGTGACTGTCTTGCTGCCAGTTTGCTCCATCGAGCGTCAGACAGCGTAATGGCTGCTAATGGAGAGAGGGACCAAACATGAAGGTTTTTTCACGACAAACTTGAGGTGCAGGCCTCCGCTGCAAGACAGCCATGTGAGTCCATAGCATAGTGTCATCACTCCTGAATCCTCGCAGGTGATGGAGTCCCCCAAAACCAACACGGACACCCTCTCTTAGTGAGAAACCTCCCCCTCCCCCCTCACTTCTCTGAACACCCCAACCCCCCAACCCAGCCCCTTTTTCGAGACCGCCGTATCGCCTGCAGTCTCTTGAGTCCGGATTTTCCCCCTTTCACCTCATACCCATCTCACTTTTCCCCTCTTTCACCCCACTCCCACCCCCCACTCTTGTCTCCTCTTTCTTTCCTTCCCCTCTTTCTTTCTTTCCTTCCCCCTACCCCCACCCCCATCAAAGGTAGGGTGGTGGGGCAAGGCCACGTGACGGGTTTTGCCTAAATGACAGACTCTTGTTGATGTTTGGATTGACTCGTGCCCGCCTATGGATGTCTTCACGGTTGTCTCGGAACGTTTGGGACGGAAAAACGCGGTTGCCTTTCCTCCTGGGGATTTGCGTCGAGTGTCGCCCCGCGTTGTTGGCATTTTGCGCATTTTCTGCTTGGATGTATCGTCCTTCCATGCACCGCTCGTCCGTGATCTCCCTCTGTCGCTTTTTCAAAGCTGTGGATTTCACTTGCTGCGTCTTCCCTCTAAACCACCCTTCCTACCCACCCCATCCCACACTCCCCATCCCCCTCCTCCCCTGGGCCTATCTTATATAGATCTGCATTTCGTATGGGAACCCCCTGATTCCCCCTTCTCTTCTACCATCATCTCAGTCCCTCCCCCCCCCCCAGCCCTTCCTCTCCCCATCCCCCTTTCCCTCCCCTCCCTACCCTGTCAGCAGTTTAGATATGTCCACTACCACCCCTTCCCCCATCCCTTCGTTCCATTCCCGCCTCTTCATCTACACTACCATCCAAACCCACCCCTAAACCCACCCCTCTTGTACCCCCCCCCCCCCCCCCCACACACACACACACCGTCCCCAAACCCCCACCGTACCCCTCTTACGATGCTGTCTGTGCAGATCAATGATCGACCTTTTCGTTTCTGTTCTTTTTTCCTGAAAAATTTCACACCTCACCGTTTTCCTTTTGCCTGCATCCCCTGCATGGGTTTTCTTTCTGACTCATCCCAAAGCATGTCCCCGGGGCTCGACTCTCTTTTTGTTCATGTTTGAAGTTATTTTAATCGTCAGATCAATCGCCTGTCACCTGTGCCCCTCGCAGACCGGGGAAGAGAAGGAGCTCAAGGCAAATATTTCACGCCTCTCAAATATTTGGTGCGACCTTCGGATTGTGGCATGGTTGGAAGCCACCATCTCCGCGAGGAGAGATGATCGAGTTGCGTGTGACGTGGTGAGCAAATGCAAGCCCCAGCAACGGACACGTTTTCGCGTTGTGTTCAAATGCTCTGATCAAATTCGACTCCCGCCTGACACTAAACTGACGCATCAGTTTTGAGGGCCGCGGATTTGAAAATTTGCTCTCCGCTGCCTCATGCGTGCGTGTCAAAATGTTTTCAGATGGTGGGGTATTTTCGCAGCAAATGAAGAAATCATGTCGATCGAAACGTTCGCGGCGAAATTAGGGTATTTGTTCAAAGAAATATTTCGTTGCTCACGCGACGAGCAGCAGCATGAGGACTCAATCACTATGGAGACAGAAAGCTTGTTTTCCTAATCATTGTTTGTTCAGCTCTCGCAACCATTTGCTAATCGATGACGAGGAATGGAATGTTCCACTTGACTCATTTTAAAATGGCGGTAGTTAAATGGATTTCTATTGCATTTGTCATGGGCAACCACTTTCTCGCCACGGGAGCAATAAAGCTGCTGTGTCTTTTGCTTAACCTTTGTATTTATGGCATGCCTGTATTCTGGAACAAACTATTTGATTTCAGTTGCCCATGTTACGATATTCGTTATGGAATACCACGAGAAAAAGTTTTCTTGTGTTGATGTTTCGTAACTCTGATGGTGTGTGAAGATCCTGTATGCAACGTAAGTTGATAAAACACCCCTCATTTCCAGAATGAAAGTTAAATTAGACTACCGTTGACATAAGGAAAGTGAAACCGTTGTGACATGCAACAACTTCGTAGAAGGGAGTTTTAAACATTTTTATGAGTTTGTATACGCTCGACAGAGCTGATAACTATCTGAATCAAAATAATTTGAATGTGTGAGTGACGGAAAAGCCTCTTTTTGTATTTTACAATGATTGGTGGATGCAAGTCCAAGTACGTTTCGTTCTTCCCTTAGTTATCGCAAAATCTAAGATCTGATTGGGCCTGTCTGTGCATGGCGACTGCCTCCTACCAAATTACCCCTCTAATGCAGAGGAAGAGCACAGCGGGTGCCACCCACTCGCACCGAGGCCGCCTCTCGGAATAACACCCTGACAAAGCAATGTGGGGCTGTCGACCCCCAGGGATTCTTAATCTAGCTCTTTACTCCCTCGGTGTCCCCTCCAGTTTCACAGCCAGCCGATCCGCTTTTCCCCGGGCCCGCCTCCATCTCCCAACCAGTTCAATGTACCCTGATGGGCACGAGAGATGCTTTCAGCATTGCATTCTTAGAACCTTCACCGGGAACAAGCTCCTAGAGACAGAACTACCGTTGGATGGAAAGGTAAATCCGCGTGTCACACATTCTTGTGTAAAATGCAAAGTCAAAGAATTCACTTGAGAGCTTGAGTACCTGAGGATCTGTTTCAGTTGGCGTAATGCCCGTGTAAGGAATATAGCGGTTCTGTCCTATCACGCAGAAACAGACGTTAGAGACCGTGTCTTATGTATTGTGTAGCCAGGTCGAATTACAATTGGATTAGGGAATTTCTATCACCTGCTGGTATCAGAAGTATAAGTTAGAACATTTGCTGTCTTGATCTGGTGATAGAAACAAATGCTTGCTCCCTTCTTCCCTTCTCTCCCCCCCCCCTCTCTCTCTCTCTGTCTCTCTGTCTGTCTCTCTGTCTCTCTCTCTCTCTCTCTCTGTCTCTCTCTCTCTCTCTCTCTCTCTCTCTCTCTCTCTCTCTCACTCTCTCTCTCTGTGTCTCTGTCTCTATGAGAAACTTTCACTTTGATGTTGCATTTCAAAGTCACACCTGTTAGCTTCATGGTGGGCACCATTGATTACAAACGCTAGTCGAGCCGTCACGCCAAACGCAAACCACTATCGCTGTTTGGAATCAGATACCAGCAGTATTTGACCCCTTGCACTCTGTACGGAACAAACAGGCAACCAGCGATATGTTTGCCCAGTTTCTCCTTGCATGGGTACTCCTTTACCTGTGGAGAAGCAGAGGAGGGAAGTTGCCATTAGGGAAGGCGAGTGCCTTGAAATGCCCTTTCAACTCTCCTCTATTCGGCGTCCTGTGATCCTGGGGACGTTCCCATTGACGTGGAGATATCCCACGGGCGGGAATGCCAGTGGATGAAAGAGAGGTGTTCCCAGACTCCCCTTGTAAAAAGAAACCGTGAAATTGCACCCCACGGAGTGCCGCGGAGTCACTGGCGAGAGTGGCTTGGACTCTGGAGTGAAGCGTTCATAGATCCTGACATGATGAGATCTGAGTGCTCTGTCGAGGCCCAAGAGCCAACGACGAGTTACCTGAGAAGTGATAGATTCAGTTTGAAAACTGCGTGGCCCGCACAAGTGGAATCCACCTGGCGCCTGTCTGGTTCCAAACTGCTCTCGCCTTCTCGTACCCTGCATTTTCATCTCCTTACCAGGTTGAAGAAAACACGGAGCTGGTGTATTTGAAGCTATGACGCTGTGTGAAGTGGGCTTTTACTCCACTTTCTCCCGACTGCAAAGCAGAATGATTGCCAGTCGTTTACTCCCCGAGGTATCTACCTGTAATTTTCTGCGTACCCTGATTACACGCCCTTTCCTTTGCATTGCTTGATGAACCGCGCCTAAGTGCAAGTTGGCTCCGTGACGGATGAACTCTTGCTAGAAGTAATCACGCCTCGCTCCAGTCCATGAGAGAGAATTACAAGGGAGGTAACTTCTTTGCCTCAGTCGACGCCATCTTTACGATGGCGACCCGACAACACGGCGACAGGTTGTGGGGGCCGTGGCTATTTCGGCAAGTGGATGACTCTTTCAATGGAGTCTCACACTGGAGTTGGGGTACGTCGAGTGTGGCTTCCCTTTTTATAATCGAAGGCAACGTAGCTTGCAGTTAGTGACCATTCTTAGGACGTGAAAGAGCGGGCGGACATCGAAATCGGACATAGGCCATAAAGGTGAAAGGTCGATGTATCTCCCATCGTCACTTCGGCCTAGGGTGGAGGGTTAAAGAGGTCGTTTGTAATGGGAGGGGGGGGGGGGGGGAGATTCAAAAGATAGAACTGAGGTTGGGATGGCAGTGATGATGGAGATATAGGGTAGGGATGGGGAAGATAGAGATATGATGATGGTTACAAGAGAGAAAAAAGGGGGATATGATGGGGGATGGGATCTGAATTGAAAATGGGGTAAGGGTGGAGTCGTGATGGTTTGGAGAGGGATATTATCAGAATGTTGAGATGGAGGACGATGAGCGATAAGATGGGAGAGATGGGTTTGGTTATAATGATAGAGTTGCAGCTCGTTATAGTGATTGGTGGTGGTAGTGATGGTCGTGATGGTGGTGGTGGTGATACACTGGTGAGCAATGTAAGGAGTGAGTCAAAGTAGGGATAACTACTTGTGCTAGGTATACGTATAGTGGATGCAGACAAACACATTGCATGTGTGTGACCATTTATTGAGCAAAGATGATTGTTTTGTTAATTAAGGAATGTGTTGATGAGCATTTAACCTACATGTTAGAAGCGAGCAAGATGTGAGGTCGACATAAGCATTGTGAGATGGAGACGGGTACATTCAGAGGAACGGAGTGAAGAGAAGGAAGCAGAGGAGAAGCTCTTCGGATCTACAATATATTCTAGAGACTTTCTGGCTTTGTGTGAGGTATGCTAGCATGTAAGACTAGAAGTGTGGGTACATTCAGAGGAACGGAGTGAACAGAAGGAGGCAGAGGAGGAAGCTCTTCGGATCTACAATATATTCTGGAGACTTTCTGGCTTTGTGTGAGGTATGCTAGCATGTAAGACGAGAAGTGTGGGTGTTCATGGGAGGGCACGGGTGCGCTGAGGTGCATCCAGGGTGGATTGAGACGTTCACAGTATGGGGTAGCCAGCAGTCAGAGGAATAGAGAACTCAGAGACTGACCACAGCTAAGCGAGGTTTTTTATGTTCTTCCTTCCCTTCGCGTTCTGCTTTCATTAGGTCATTCCCATGACCAATTCGTGTATTTCTGGTCGAGTGGTTTTTTGTGAATATGTCACTGGGAGATCCTGTTTGCGTATGTGGGGAGATGGTGGGTGTAGGGAGGAGTGAAATGTAGGGATGGCGTTGAAGAATGGGGACTGGAAGGAAAAGCATTCTGGTCTGAGTCGTGAAAAAGTTTATGTTCGATAAAATATATATAGCTATATACTTTACAGGGGAAGAATCGTTTTCTCAACTACGTGGCAAATGGCGTAGATTGTTTGGGGATATGTTTCACAACATGGAGAAAATGAATAGAAACTTATTTTGATAGAAGGTTTATCTTACTTTTACTATAAAGAGGTCTCGACGAAACTTTCTCCATTTTCTTTCCGAGAAATTCGTCAACACACATTTTTCTCTTGTCAGAGTACTTATGGATTTATATGTGTTCTTTTCGTTGCACTGACGGACTGTCAAGTAAGTTGCAACAAAAATATAGTAAGAACGAGGATCTACGAACCCCGGTTTCCCCAAAGCGAAAACAGCACCAGGCCAACCGACCAACAAGCAGACATCTACATCAGCTGCCTTCCCATGCTCGGTGGACGGAAGGGAATATGGGCGGCCATTTTGGAGACTTCCCTTGGGACTCTCAGACCATGCCTTTTATGGACGCAGACTGATCTAGATCTTTACGAGGTTGTGAAATAACGTTATGTCTTTAGCAGCACTCCCAGACCCTCCGGCTCCTGCCACGCCAGACTAATCTGCAGTTTGGGGAGCAGGGCTAATATGATGCCACATTTATCTCGTGCATCTAAACGACGCCATCCCTCTCGGATGAGCTGCAATGTGAGGAAGGGAGAAATGGATGAGGGGGTGGGGTTCGGGGAACGAAGCACCATTGCCTTCAACCTTTCACTGACCGCAGAAAGCAAGATGTCTCTCTGGAGCGAAACGATCCATGTCACGACATCTAGTTCACAGCCATGCATCTGCCGGGATCTCTCCCGATCGCAGTTAATTCCGCACTTTTCAATCTTGCGTTGCGGCTCCATGGCCCCATGTCGGCGCTTCAGCTTGACGCGGGTGAGGGAAATGTTCAACTGCATGAGCTCTGGAGCCGTGTCCCTCGGCGCGGCAGGGTGGATATTTTTTCTTCCTTGCTGTTAGCTGCATCGAGGAAATGGCGATTGTGTTGTGAGAGGGTTTAGCGCCAACCCATTAGGCACAGAGCTCTTCCGTATTGTGACAGACTCTTCGCCCATGTCTAAGGAGCTCGCCTACATCCTCTTTCGGCCTCCTTTTTTGTATAATATGGCTAGAGTCAAAAATCGCCTCGGTGTCGCCAAAATGGCGCCGTAAGCAGTGATTTCTCCAAGGCCGCCATCTTTGATTTTCGCCTCAGGATGCGACCATCTTCCTTTTGCAGCTTTCTTCATCGAGCCGTGCGGTTTTCATTTCGCAGAGAAGACTGCACGCTCTGTTTCCACCTCATCAACAGCCGTTGCAAAGTCTCGCCTCTCCGCGAGCCCTGGGGATACTTGTGTCAATGGCTTCCCCGGGCGTTTCGGACCGTTAACTCGATCTCTTTCAAACCCTGCCTGCTTGCCAGACGCGCAGGTGTCGGGGCTGGTACAGGAGCGCTCTTCACTGAACAACGGCGCTCCTATCATGTTTCTTGCGCCCTACCTGATCTGCAAGACGCCGCGTATAGGGCGAAGTAGCTAGCCACCTTCACTGCACGCCTGTAACTTTTCCGTGCCGACGTTCAGGTCGCTAGAATGAAAGAAACGTCCGCTCTTATGTTGTGTAGAATGCAAGCTGGGAAAATGTTCGGCTAATCTTTATCTTTTTTCTTAGTTTCTATAGGTTTTCCTGTGGCTACTAGACGTGTCAGGTTTTGTCCCTACCACCCACCCCCACCTCTCTCTCTCTCTCTCTCTCTCTCTCTCTCTCTCTCTCTCTCTCTCTATCTCTCTCTCACACACACACACACACACACATTCTGTCTCTCTCTCTCTCTCTCTCTCTCTCTCTCTCTCACACACACACACACACATACATTCTGTATGTCTCTCTCTCTCTCTCTCTCTCTCTCTCTCTGTCTCTCTCCCTCCACATCTCTAGCATGAACTGACTTGAAAAGTAGAGTCTGCAAGTTTTTCTCTCACGAGGCCCACGTTTGTTTCCAATGTGCTGACGTAACTCAGCGACCTTATGCAAAACTCATTTGCAAGTATACATACTCCCTTTACCTATACAAACCGACGTAGAGATGGGAACCCCACCTGTCTGGGCCATCTCGTCCTTCCTACTGTACTTTCCTGGCCTGCCCTTTTCTCCTCCTCTACCCTCTTTTCCACCCCTCCACCCTCTCGTTGCAACGTCTGCTTACGCACCCGCCTTTCTGGATCTGGGCAAATAGGTACGACGGACAGTTTTCAATAGGGGAGTCGAAAAACGGGGACGAGAAGTCTCATAAGGCCATTCATAGTCGACTGCCTCTATCATTTCTATTCGGGTTGGTCCGTGTTTGGAAATCATAGAGCGGGGTACACGGCTGTTGGCCATTATCCACCCACCCGTGCATTCGCCCAGCCCCTTCCTGTGAAAGGCTGTGCTGGAAAGTGGATGAACAGGAACAGCGAAAGCTTTTTGTGGTTGGTCGGGTCCAACGAGGTCGGGATTGCTGTGAGCCTCCAAGGCAGGATGTTATTTCCTCTGCAAGATTGGAGATCTGAAGCATGAGCTAGTGATTAAAGTGTTTCCTGACGTGATGACAACTAAGAACCTCACCGAGTTCGATATTGTACCTGAGACGCGGGGCTTTCATGGACCAGAAATTATTTAATGAAGATTTAACAAAACCTCTTTAGTGTGCAAAGAGGGTGTATGGAGAGACACAGAGAGAAATAGAGAGAGAGAGAGAGAGAGAGAGAGAGAGAGAGAGAGAGAGAGAGAGAGAGAGAGGGGGAGAGAGAGACATGAAAATATGTGGAAGACCACTCCTCGTATACATGTAGATATTGAAAAGCGAAACTGGCAACAACAAAAAATCCTTCATACTTGGCCAATGATATGTGCACACTTCCTCATTATATCTTGCCTTGCATTGTATTTATAACTCTAAAGGTTATCTACATGTAGAGTTGGATGCCCTTATATAGCATGAAAATATACTGTTTGTGACTATGAATTCTTAAAATTAACTTCTCACCACAGCAGCAAGTCAAAATAATGAGGTGTGTGTGTGTGTGTGTGTGTGTGTGTGTGTGTGTGTGTGTGTGTGTGTGTGTGTGTGTGTGTGTCAAAAACGCTCATTATCGCAATACAGACACCTTCATTTATAACTTCATTGCCTGAATACGAGAAGGAAAAACTCGATAGAGACGTGAATATGGCCTGCGGATGTAAGTTTTTCCACTTGCATCCTGCTGGCTACTCCCAGCCATAATTCCAGAAGACACAGGAGTTGTGCTGTAAGCCAGAACAGACGCTGAATGCGAGGTCCAACCCCTGCAACAATTTGCTGGAGGTCGCCCAGGGATGAGCGGTTGCCCACGACTTGTCAGCAATGAGGCGATGCAAAACATGAACAACATTGACTTGCCATCGATCCCCACTGCCCTTTCATCTCAAGGACATCTCGTAGGCAAAACTGCCGCAAATGCTGGCCAAGATCCTTCCAAACCTCTTCACAACATGTTGTTGACAGGCGCGCGATCTTCTGAGCTGCAGCTACACCCCTGGCGGCTGCAGTAAGACCGCCTCCAGGCTTAAAACAAACGTTTCTTGATGTTCTGGATTCTGGTTTAACATGGAAGTCACACTACCATTATTTTTGCGTGCATGGTCGACTCGCCGACTCGCCGTGAATTTCCTCCGCCTAAGGATGGGATTTGTTTTGGTAGGTGAAGAGCAGTGTGTGAGAGAATTGGCACGATGGAAACTTTTTTGGCTTGGTAGAATTAGTGACTCACTTCAGAAAACTGCGTTACACTCGTGAATTGATACTGTGTTAGCCTTCAGCGTTAGTATCAGTAACCTGCCACTCCTTCGTTGTGGTACATGTAGTTAAACGTTGTTACGTTCATGAAGTGCTGGACTGCTTGTGTCCAAACTACCCGTCTAGGAAGAGATATATTTGTGCATTACCAGTCAGCAATGAAATATTCCCGTTTGTATGTTTTTTGTCGTTTGTGTGATGCATGGCGATGCTAACAGAAGAAAAATCATTAAAAAATATCTCTCTCAATGCAAGGTAGCGACATTTTCTTTAAAACGTATGCTATTGGGTTAATTTATTTAGGTCGCAAAGTTGAACCGAAACAGGTTTAAACAAAATGGGCAACCACAAAAACAGCGAAAATGACTTGCTCCGAACAAAACATTCCATGGAATACAACTTACTTGTGCCTACTCAGGTCAGGCACTAAGTAGGTTTCTGTTGTGAGCCAGTGAATTTTGACTGAATAAAAATCTATCAGTTGACTGCATATATGACCTTAGCGCTCGTTCATTATTCATACAGAGTGTAGTAGGCATCAGACGTCTACCGTTCAAAAAATACCGTGTATGAATGTGAATGAACCATTTGCCATGAACCCGCGAAGTAGATATGAGTCTCTGGGGTGCAGCACTGTATTCATGATGAGGTGGTGTTTAAATTTGCCATACTTTCCTCGCTGCTTCTTCAATTTTCGTCAAGAAATCGCTGTAGCGACAAGCGTGACTGATTGAAAGATGCTTCGTTCTGTCGCCCAATAGAGATCTATTCAAGTAACGTGTTTTGGAAGCGTCGAACCCAGTGCCTCTGGGTAAATAGTCTAGATGAGTCACCTTGAACACGTTTTCAATTTCCATCTTTGATCCCTGGTCTACTCACGTGAAAAAGACGCCTCATTTAAAACACTTCAAGCAGAGCAAAAAGCTTCAGACGGGAGCTATCTAGCAGGAGGGGGATCTATCTATGTCGCTTTCTGCACAAAGCGTTGCGCTGTGTCATGCAAACAGGGGGGGGGTAGCTTAGTCTACTCCTCTCTGCTCTCGGCATCTCTTGAAAACTGCGTCTCGCTCCGCCGCCTGCTTTCAGCCTTTTCGGCCGTCAGAATTTACAGAGTAAGGCGATATTGAAGTGTCCGTTCTACCTGACGTGGCCGCAGCAATGCCGAAAGCTGCGCTCCTCTGTCTTGGGAGGCTGACGTAGTCTGACAAGGGAGGTAACTGAGTAGAGACGTAATTTAAGGGTAACGGTGGACCGCCCTTGGGAACGCAGCATAATGAGATAAGGAAACGTTAAGGGTCAGATGACCTCCCACATACCTGGAGTGCCTTGTCACACTTGAAAGGTAGCGAAGAATGTTGTTTGTCCTGTCGTTTTGAAGGCGATTGATGGTGACTGTCCCGCGCCGGATCGTGTTTTAACGAGACGGCTTACCTGTTTTACAAACCTCGGTTTCAGATAGCTCTTATTGTGCTTCGCACTTCAGACGTCATCACCAGTGTTCTGCTGGAGCCGTACCTCTTTTGTTTGTGTTATGTTGCATATGCCTTTGTTGTGGTCATCAAACTAATTAAAATGGCGACAATGACTTTGCCAGTTTTGCTTCTGATGCTGATATTGCTACAGTACCCCTGCGGGAGTTTGTTCTTGTTATCGATGGGTAGTTTTTTTCTTTGGAGGAGGAGGAGGAGAAGGAGACTGCTAAGGAACAAACTCACTCCTCATTTAATACAAGTCCACATTCTTCACACTCACTAACGGCCGCGCTTTACTTGCAGTACCTGCCTTCCATAGACGAGAGTGGACGAGGGTCCTCGATGCAGGTGACTGAGCTGTCAGGCCCAGTGCCCACCAACCGCCACCTGCTGCTCAAGACGTACGCCCTCAACCCCAACGGAAAGGTGCGTCCCGGACTCAGGCCGTTGCCTCGGGCCGTCCTCTGTTGTACAATGTACAGTGCACAGTGCACCTCGGCCTGCTCTGTCACTCCTCTCACTTCCTCCCGTCCATGCCTGTCGCTCTGCTTCTTCTGTCAAGGCGTGATGCGACCTTTTTCTTGTTCATTTCTTCAAAATGCTCTTGGATATCATCTCATGATAATGTCTGATTTATTTCCTTATCTCATGCCTGAAATCCCAGAGGTCACATATCCATTCTTATTCAGATAAACGTCTGTAAACGATTTTATTATTATATGCTCTGTGGACTGAAAATATATTTAATTGTATTCCCTATTTTCAAGTTTGCTTCGGTTTCCATAATATCAGTTAACCCCTCTAAAGTTCTAAATGTATTGAGTATTTATATGACTGGTCTGACTAACTATCCGTTACAGTTTTAGTGCTCTTTTCAAGCTCTATGCTTCCTTTCCTTGGTCCCTTTCCCGCCTGTTTTGAGCGTTTCTTCCTGGTTTAGCTGATTCTGTTCGCCTCTTCGCATTTGCTTATGTTCCAGGTCGGTTCTTGTTTTCTGCTTCTTTGGTACTGAGTGTTTCTTTCCACGTGTTTGATTTCTCTTCCGTCTTCTGCCGTCTTCACTTCCGACTCCTCGGCTGTGATTTTTGTACACGCTCGTTCCTGCTATTTCTGCCCTTCACTTCTTCCTAAGGTTGTTTCCCTGTGCTCCTGCTCCTAGTTATTTGGTGTATTTCAGACTTCCTCGCTGCCCCTCCGTTTCTGCTTTTGACCCATCTTGCTTATATTATTCTTCCTCATTTTCTTGTGCCTCTCTTGCTTCTACTGGCAGTGCTGGTATCGTTGCATGCTACCACTGCTGTTTCTAATGCTGCAAATGTTGATATTTTTTCTACCGCTATCGCAGTCCTTTTTATGTGCTCCCTGTTCTTCATCTGCATTGTTCCACCCTTCTTCTTAGTCTTGCTCTCAGCACTGGTCGTAGTTTGACGCTAATTTTTGCTTTCTCTCGCTATCATCTTCCCATCTGCGGTATCGTTACTACACGCTACAACTGTTATTTTTACCACAACTGCTGGCTGCAAGCTGCTGCTTTTGCTAACCTTCTCTGCTGGAGAAGTTGCCTCCTTTATCAGAAGTTCTCTCCACAGCCTTGAGTTCTGCAGACGCCCGCCGTGAAATGGCGCGGGTCTGCGTAATGTGTCCGCTTCTGCAGGAGGCAGGCAGACAGACAGACGCTTCGACAACATGCGTTAACGAAGTTTGTTTACGCAGCCCTGTCATCGTGCCTCCCTCCAACCCTCGCCACCGCTCTCCAGTTTCTCATCAGCCATGAATTCTTTCCTTTTCCCATCATTACCCTCATACTTCTTGCCTGCTGGGAGGGAGGGTGGAGGCTTTTCCCCCCTGCCTTATCGCCCTGACCCTGCACGAGCGAATCTGCGAATCTGGAATCGGAGGTTTGGATCTCCCTGAGGCAGCTGCAGGAGGAGTGTCTTTCACTAGCGCGGCATGCAAGGAGTAGGCGGTGGAGACAAAACATCTCTCGTCTCCTTCGCTGCCTGCCGCCTCCACTGATACAACTCTCGGCGGAGCCACGTAACTCTAGCTTCTCCAAGCGGATGCATGCAGTCTCTAGAGATTCTTGCATAACCGTTCCCTTGGCTGAACCACTGAAAGAAAAGCAAGAAATGTGGATGACGTACAGTTCAAGAATGAGTGCATGTTATCCCGCTGTGTGTGACCCGGTATCGTCACCTTCTAACCCCTGGCAGTTCAAGTTCTTGGCGCATCTTTCCCAGTTCTTCATTGCTAATATGTAATGATAGTTATCTTTCACCTGAGGCAGTTGTTTCTTTCTCGAGCCGCTGAAATGAAGAATGTGAACGGAATGAGATCCTGCAGTACAAAGCGCGAGTGTCAACCAGTGCGAAGCACTGAGACTGTACAGAGTGCCAACGCCAGTGTGTTCCGTAGACTGATGCCGTTCTGGCAACGACTCCACAGCTCTGCTGGCACTCTCTAGATCGTGGGCGTGGTGCCTAACTGTAGGGCAATTTCCTCCCAGACTTCAAAGAGACTAATGACTGGCCCGTCAGTTCCAGACAGAGACACATGTCGCTAGCTCTCGTCTGCTCCTTGAAACCGTCCTCGCCAGACGTCGGCAGCACGACATCGAAATTTCAGATTTGCTTGAGAGTCGTTTCGTTGCTTAATACATCCAGTAATAAATCAAACAAACCAAAAAAGTTCCCCTAAAAGAAACGTAGGGTCTTTCCGACGACTGCGCTCTGAATAAAGTGTCATGTTCCTTCCGATGTAATGTTTCTCAATGGGCTATTCGTGCCAATCTGACAGAAATACTCGGCAAAAAATGTGCAAAAATAATACTTTCACGTGGCATCTGGCATACACATGTTCCTGTTTGTCAGAGAGGGAGAAACGTCTGATGTGGGAGGCGTTTTGAAGCGCTGCTACGGTTGTCTCCCCCTGCGAGCTCTCCACACGAGAGAGGCGCGTTTCGCCACATCCCGATAGCAAGATGAACGGTGGCACGTGACCCGACTTCTCAGCGCAGGGCGACGCCGCCTTATCTCCCGCGCCAAATGAGAAAAGCACACTGCGTCACCTACTATCACCCGGGTTCTCTCCCCTGCCCTCACCTTCCCCGCCTCCCCAGACAGGAGAGCGCCTATCTGACACCCTCCCCGTCGCCTCTGCACAGCCGGGGTCTATTACCGCGAGATCTTGCGGCAAAGGCGACTTCCCGTCTTGTCTACAAGGACCGCTTTGTAGCAATAGGGGAGATAACTGTAATTCTTCTCTGGGGCCTAAATTGAGACATTCGTCTAGTGTACGTCTTTTCATGAATTATGACTTCAGCCTTCATCGCAGCATGCTCGTTTACACCATTTCTGTCTGCACGACCATTTTTTAAGGGTTCAGAGGCATTTCCCCCTCCTTATTCTTCGTCACACAGTTGTCATCAAAAGGAATCTCGGCTCCATAATCTGAAAACAGTGATTGATAGCTTTGAAGAAGCTTTTCAAACACGAATGCAGATGCGTTGCTGAATGTGAAATCCGTTGCAATCTTTGTTCTTACGAATGATTTATCATCCATGTAGATGAAAATGCTTCTGTTCATTGGAAGTGGCTTGAGCACATTGGAAACTCACCAGGAAGATGGTTTTGAAGCTGGGCCCCACCGATACAGTCTTTGTCTTGAAACAATGCAGCAGAAATGACCCCACGGGCCTCAACAGAAACGCACCCCTAGAAAGCAATCAGGGGAGTGACACCAGCACCTTACGACCGGATGAACTGCAGACAGCTTATTTGATGACTTTGGCGTTAAGTTGTGAGAAATGCAGGCCATTAGCAAACGTTCATCGACTAGTCGTCACTAGCAGGCCAGCATGGAGGAAGAGGCGGGGGTGGTGTGGTGATGGTGAGAATTGATCGTTCCCGGTAGCGTAGCATCTGCAGTCTATCGCAAGTGAAATACGAAGAAGTGTGGATTTTATTCTGATGTTCCTGATAATGGAAATCCCAAAGAGGAAGTTGGCAATATCGGCGTGGAATCTGTATTCGTCCTGTTTTGGTCTTCTTCTGCCAAAGTGGTTAGAGACAAGCATCGTTCCACAAGTCAATCCACAGCAAACACTTAGTGCTTTGCGTAGGTGACGGTAAAGGAAGTTCTGACTTGTAAACATGCTTGGGTTCGTTGGCACATTGTGTAGAGTTGCTTGGCAAAGAACTTTGATTTTCATTTCACAAGTTGATTGATAGTAAATTCCAAAAATCCTTAGAAATATCTACATCTAAACGCTGGTAATTTTGGCAATTTTCGCCGTATCGCCAACCAACGACAACCATGCTGGACAATAAGCCTCTTCATCAATCAAAACCAAGGCATCATTCTTGAAGAAGAAAAATAGGAGGAGGGGGGAAACGCCAAAGCAATTTCCTCACACCTCTTGACCCCGAGCTAAGCGGTTCCTGCTGGAGGTTAGGCTGTGGACTCGAAGAACAAGGAGGTGCCGTGTGTATGGCTTGATGAGGGTTTCGCTATCTCCAGCCCTCCGTCTGAGCACGCCTATGCCAGCCTCTCCCTGCCTTATCTCCCTCGGGCCTCAACCCCCTGCTCCTGCTGGGAGGAGAATTCGCCACATGGTTCCCTGTAGGATCGGTTTTTGAAAGGCTTTTCGATAAAATTCAAGGAGGGCGCCATGAATGATTTAGAGGGCCTGGTTAATCTTTTTTGCCGCGTCCCCACAGCCTGGCATTCTCATCATCCGGGCTTTCCCAACAATCGGCCCGCTCTCGTCAACAATCGGCCACTTTCGTCAACAATCGTTGGGCCACCCGCCACAATCGGCCCTTGTGAAGACTTCGGCAGTCAGGCGTGAGGCTCAGAGAAACGGAAGACCAGACAGGACGTGAAGGAGCTCTCAGACGGGTGGCCTATCTCATTCGCTGGGTCATTTGGGGCCCAAACATAAACTGGCTTTGATGGGGAGTGAAGGAGGTGGGAGAGAGACGGGTGTGAAAGAAAGAGGGAAGAGAGAGAGAGAGAGAGAGAGAGAGAGAGAGGGAGATTGTTTAATTTCCGGACAAAAATCCCACACATAGACGAAGGGAAAAACAAACATATAATATGTGTAGCCCTACTATCACATCTACACATATTCGTTAGTAAAAACGTGCATTTGTCTCATCGAGTGACAACAACAAACCACAAAAGCACATTTTCTCTGAATGTCTTTGTACTAAATATATTAATAGATGTAAATGAACTGGAAATTTCCTTCCACCTACGACCGAATTCTTCTGGATTCTCCCGTCGATTCCAAAGGATGAGTAGGCATTCTGGTCATCTAAAATGTGACCTCATGTGGGAATGAAAACCAATTCTGAAGTCACAGCATTAGTCGCATGTGCTGCACCGGAAAACCTCCTCAGCGGAATACACATACACTATTATACACGTGTCCTAGCAATAGGAACACAACAGTAGTATCATCAACTTCGGAGAGACCGCGTATTGCTGATAAACAGAATAAATAGGGAAATACACACTAAAAGACAACAAAACAAGACTAAATACAACTCATGCATTCATTTGTGAGGCGTGCAAACAATTGAGAAGGACAAAACTGCTGGTCGCAGCAAAGACGTAGAGCGTCTGAACGAATGAACTGTTTCTGCAAGATGTCGACTGCATGGCGACCTGATTGGCTTTGACAAGGAGACTCCAGTGTAGATGTGTGGACGTGTGCCAACGATGTCTGACGCTGCGATGTGCCTGCGAAATGGTGTGCGCTCTCGTCTGATGATGAGAATCGGGAATGACGTGTGTTCGTTCAAGCGCTGCAGCTGCCTGCATGAGTAGAGAACCTTAGACGCCCTCTGCTGGAAGTTCGTCACAAAGCAATATTTGTATCAACATGTTTTTGCATCAAGCGTGCACGTCAAGCAGCACGTCACGAAATAACATAAAGCTGGTAAATTATCAAGGTACAATTCTGTTTATCACGCTTTATAGGGTTGGTGGGGAACGCACATAACACAAAAATTCACACAGCTATGCTGTAGACGAACTTCTTAGCTTGTGTCGCTAAGGTTCACTACTGCTGTGTTGAGAATGCATGTGGTGATCTTGCTTCTTCATGATGCTCATCTCTAACGCTGCGCTCTGGTTGCTGCTGCAGGGAGTCGGGGAAACTTCCAGCCAGACTTCGGCAGAAGCTAGCGGCACCGACAGCGGACGTGGCGGCAGCGACGATGGTAGTCATAGCAACGGACGCATGTCTCCTCACGGTAAGCTTCCGCTACAGCGTCCTGTCTCCTTGACAACGCAACTCAACTATCATCCTTGACCTGCTTTCTCTGTGACGTCCCGACAAACTGATCAGATTTGACGACGTCTTTGACAGTACTCCGCGCTTCTGAGACACTGTTTCCATGGCAATACCCACCCATTCATATCCTGGATTCTGTACAATGTAATATCCCTTTTTTTAGGTATGTAGTTTTGAAGTAGGAGAGGCTGATGCTGAATTGTCCGTAATTTTCCTGTTTTCTTCTCTCGAAATTGCAGCAAAATGAAGAATATCACGTGATACTGTCCATTGTTCTCGATAACATTATGGTGTATGATTAGACCAGCTCTTGTAGCAGCAATTTTGCTTGGAGCGTGGACGTTGTAAACAGTGGTTGGGACACGTCAAGGAGCAATACACGCTATTTGGAAAAGCGGAGAAAAATGAGAAACCAGAGAACATAAAAGGAAATGAGTTCTTTGAAGCATTGTTGAAATGAGTTCTTTGAAGCATTGTTCGTTATTTTTAAATAAAGATTTTGCTTCAGTGAAAGCTAAATGTTCCAACCGAAGTTAACTTGTCTAAGTTATCCTCCCATATATTCACCTATTACTAACACATTTTGTTTTGATAGCATTGATATTGTATTGTAGATGATGTTGAAGGTAAGGTTTTCTATTACGTTCTCTTGGTATTTTTCGTGAATCTTTATGTACATATACATGTACACTTCCAAACCGTTTGATACTGGAAAAGACAACAGTTATAAATGGAAAAATGAATAGTGTTTTGATAATTCAGGAATAATTACTCATTTTGCACAATAAATATGTGCCACTAATATCAGTGATTTTTCTCACTAAGTATACATTCTTCTTCGTTTCATGAGCTATATACATATACTTTGAAGGCGATTACGGGAAAGTACGACTGAAATCCTTCATAATTCGTGTATGAATATCATTGGATTGATCATCAAACCGCTTCTTGATTCAAATCGAAAATTTCGAGCATTTATATTTCCTTCTCACAAGGTCTGTGCTGAATTGCTCTCTCCCTTGCCAGTTGAAATCAGGTTGTTTCTCCTCTGTCTCCACAGACGTGTCTTCGTGGGCACGTGGCCGACCTCCCAGCGCCAACAGCAACCCCTCGGGCCAGATCTACCTGGACCCACGATCCCTGGGGCTCGGGGAGTCCATGGGCCCCCCTCTCCCTGCCCGTAGGAACGTGACCCCCTCCCCCAACCACCACCCCCACTCCCGCGGCACCACCCCCTCGCCCTGCGGCCCGCCCCCTCCCCGCAGAACCACCCCCTCCCCCAGTCAGTATCTCCACACCCGGGGGCACACTCCGGCCCCCTGCGGGCCGCCGCCCCCTCGGAGAACCACCCCCTCCCCCAGCGCGCTGCAGCTCCATGACGCCATTTCACAACCCAATCCCGGGGGTTACGTCACGTTGAGCTTCCAGATGCCCTCCCGCTTCAACCAGCTGCAGCAGCCCCCCTCCCCCGCCCCCACCCACGACCCCCGTGACGTGTCCATGTGTGCCACGTCATCTGGGGAGGACGATGACAGTGACGAGGGAAGCACGACGGAGGGAGAGATGGTGGTGAACCACGACTATGCGATGGAAGAGGAGGACGCGTATTCCGAGGACGACAGGAAGACGACAGACCATAGATCGCCCGGAATCATTTCTTTCAGGATGAGCAGTTTCAAAGGACCCGCAGACAAACCCAGCGGCAGGCCGGTCAAGTTTGACTTGGGAGTGCAGCAGGTGGATGACATCTATGTGTGAGCGTGATATTGATGAGAGAGAGAAAGAAGCTCTTGTCGTGTCGAGTGCTTTCGCGTGGGCTGTCTGGTGCTGAATCAGTCATAGACTTCATTTTGGACCGGCCGCTGTTGGGAGATCTACCCTGCTCATAGACAATGCAACTGTTCTTACAGAAGACGTAGGAAGGACTAATTGTGGCTAACAGCTGCGACGTCCAAATGTTGACGACTGATCGCCGACGTGATGTGACCATAGACTGTGACTTTGACACTGCCATTGATGAAGACTTTTGCAGTGTAGCCGGAAGAAAGCCCATTGACACTGTGACGAGAATGACAGGGAGGGAAGTCTCTTTTCAGACGCTGGCTGTAGGTAACTCTGGTTGTGAGATTTCTCACGCATTCCCAGATCATGTTCTGTGATTGCATCCTCAGCTTTGAGATTTCCTGCACATTTTTGCATGTACTCCTAAAGGGAGAGGCTTTACAGTTGACAGTCCATGTCGACGGCTGAATACAAAGAAAAAACAGGCTTTTGTCTCGTGATGACCTTGTGCTTTAATTAAAGACAAAACGACATAGCTTTGAGCTATAGCCAATTAATCTTTAGACGATCACCCACAGTGTATCATCGCTAGCTGGCAATCATACTTTTTGAGTTGAGCATCGAAGACTGACAGGTAAATAGCCTTGTATCAATCTGCCATGCGTCGCAGTGAGTGCACTGAAATAACGTCGTGAGTGTGTGTGCAAGTGCTCGTGCGCGCGTTGACACTGAAGTTTTCAAAAGGAATGTGCTGAACTCGTGCGCATGCGTGATCATCTAGTCAGCTGCGTTGCAGCGTTGCCCGTGTTCGTCGAAGCCCCAATCTTCCCGCTGTGACGTCACTCTGTTCAGCATCGCTTCGTCGGGACGTTTCTGTGCTTTCCCCTACGTGTGAATGACGTAATTGATGACGACATCGTCAGTGACGCTTCGAAGCTTTGTTTCATTCATGCTCGTGTAATGTCACGTCATGTCACGTCATCATACTGAGTGCGCTCATTCATGTCCTGTATATAGGTGAGTATGCTAGGAAATCCAGTGCTCATTAAAAAAATTTTTTTAGTATTTATTCATTTTTCAGCTCATGCCATTCTCGAGTTAGAGAAGATTCCATGAATCGCTAAACTCGCCCTCTGAATCGTTCAAGATTTTGGTACGTATTGTGATATCACTTTGAACTGCAGTTTAAGTATCAAAATCTGCAAAAGACGTGACGTGGCATTTTCTCTTCAGACACTGAAGGTCAGAAAGATTTCTACATGAATGATAGTATGTTTGATAATATGAAAATATTTTCCGGAAATTAGGACAAGATTATTAGTGTGACTTAAGAAAAGTATTGCTTTTAGTTTTGATAGAGGAAACACTCGCCACTGCATATGTTGTAATGAAATAGAATGTGTGGCTATGAAATACTCTGACATTATAGAATCAAAAGCTCAATGTAATCAACAGTAGTTTTAATAGATATATTTTAAAGAAAATCTGTCTCGTGAATACCTAGCTATGACAGGTATAGTTTAATTGACTGATGAGAGAAAAAAGAACTATTTTCGACGAAGCTTCCTGCTGTTGTTGCTTTTTATCAAGAGACATTGTCGCCAGTTTCTACTGAAACGGTTTTACTCCCGTTCTGTTGAGGTGTGGTAAGTATTTCATCCAGGATGTCGTATTTTGCATCTCCATCACAAGCCGTTTTTAAGATGCATCCATTCTCTACAATGCCTCTTTCAGCCTCAACCTCCACCTCATTGTGTACATTGGCCATACCTTCATCGCCATCATCATCGTCCTCATCATCATGTACAGAGATGGAGCAATAAATATCATTTTAACAATTTGTTGCGAGTGTCCTTACATTTCTTATGGGGAAAAAATGCACCCAACTAATTCTGAAAGGTAAGAAACTCGGAAGGCAACATAGAGAGACCTATGTACTGCAAGAATTCCATTGGTGTCGACAAACGGATGACGGGTGGATGAATGGAGTTTTGCTGCCTATCAAGCTTAGTATGCTCTTTTAGGACATATGTCACGAAAAATCGGAGTTGGTTAGAATAAGAACAAATCTAGTCACGATTTTTGTAGTTATTCGCCTCTTACTGATCGCGTACGGAGACATGGTGAGTCGATTCTTACCCCCAATCCCACAGGGAGAAAGTGTCGACAAAACCACGAGGAACATGGGGAGGCTGAAGAGTAGTGTGGTAGGCGGTGGTGGTGATGGTAAGTATGTTGGGTGTATCTAGATGAGAGAATCGTTGGCTAATAGAACTATGGCGTTGAATTTAGTGATTTACACAAGCTACAAACCCGTGCTCGTGTTGTAAAGAAGCACGCACACGCAAGCATACATACGAGTAAACGTTGAGAGCATACATGCACAGCTGAACACGTTACTTTCCCGCAGACAAGGAGTCAATCCACGATTTCTCTTGGATGCACCGTAAAGCTGAAAATACATGTACATAATTATTTAGGCAAGGAAAAACAACAGAGGAATATAAATGGTGCGTCTCATATATCAGTCATCTGACGGAAACTGTGTGTCTCAGGATGTCTTTTCAATGAAACTAAGATGTGGACTATTGCGACCACTTCAGTGACCGGCAATGATTCATCTACCAAGCTTACACCGTGGTATGTGAAAAAGGCTCATATAGAAAATACAGGCGAATGTAAAGGAAATCTCATATCTTTATATGTTAGTAGTATGAACTTTTTATGTTGCAGGCTCTGAATAAGTCGATGTGGAAAAGCACATGAATATAAAGTCAGAAAAGTAGATTGTATCATGGGAATAAATGCAAATACATCAAAACCCAAGGAAATCACTGGTGTCATGTAACCCGAATATTATCTCTTGGAAGTCAGAGATACACAAAGTTTACTGTCTTTGCTAGTATATTTTTGTAAGAATGTTTTCATGCATTGTACAGTTTTTGCTTGTTTCGAGATGCAACTGTTGAGTCAGTAACTTGTATACGCACACACACGCACAAACACACACACACAAGCACACTTACAAAATGTTAGCTGCACCCTCACTCATTACAGGTGACAGAAAGACCCGCTGCCAACCAAGTCGAAGAAGAAGAAGAGGAGGAGGAGCGATAACCACACAAGGAATCTTTAAATGTCATAGGAAAAACAACTCCTGTCGTTGAATTGAAGAGTTGACAACTTTAAGCAAACTTCAATAAACATTAAGAAAATGACAAACCTACATAACTGTGTGAGGTGTGGACAAAAGTTTAGGCTGTGAAAGTGAGTCGCAGGAGGCAGAAAGCTGGAAAGAGAACAGAGGAGAGAGTACGGAAATTAACATCATGCAGATAAGCACCGGCGTTGCAAATGCACATACATGCATTCGCGCACGCACATATGATTATGACCACTCACATGCTACTCATGTATTATTTGAATACGCACAAAGACACTCGCGCGCGCGATCCGACTACATGCACACTGACTCGCACTCACACACACACACTCACACACAAACACACACACACACACACACACACACACACACATACATGTATGGATGCGCGCAGTCATACACTTAAACCACAAACTGCATGAAATTGCACTTGCACGTGAACGCACGTGTATGCGTGCGAAATTGTGCGCGCCACACACACTGCACACACACGCACAAACACACACACACACACACACACCCCAGAGAGAGAGAGAGAGAGAGAGAGAGAAGAGACTCAAAAATAATGCATTGAAACACACTAGCAAGAACAAGCATATTCGAATGGATGCACAAATGCATTAATGCACGTGTGAGCTCACACTCTTAAATACAGATGCACAAACACCATCACGCCCTTGCGTAAAAACAAGCGAGCGCGCATTCACATACTTTCAATGAAGACAAGACTGAGATCATTGTTATCGGTTCCCACCATATATTGACTCGAATGCCACCTGTCCAAGTCAGATTAGGTGCCGTCATCACGCCCTCGGAATCGTCCCGTAACCTTGGTGTTGTCTTTGATAGAAAGTTAGAGCTCACCGACCATGTCACTTCAGTCTGCCGGTCCTGCATCTATCATCTCCATAGAGTGGGCCAAATTCGAAAGTTTTTATCAGAGGAAGCCACAAAAAGTGGTTCATGCACTGATAATTGGCAGATTGGATTACTGCAATTCTGTACTACAGGGCCTCTCCAAAAAGACACTCTTCAAGCTTCAACGTATACAGAACTGTGCCACCAGAATGGTGAAAAGAGTGAAGAAGTCGGAACACATCGGCCCTGTATTCAAAGATCTGCACTGGCTACCTATCCACAAGCGAGTTGTCTTCAAGATCTGCACGCTCGTCTACAAATGTCTCAAAGAGTAAATTATGCCATTGTACCTATGTGGCCTGGTCAATCTGTATAAACCAGCCCGCGATCTCAGATCGGCCCATAGTGTTCTCCTCAGATGTGCCCATGTTAAGTCCAAACAAGGTCAAGGTCAAACAACTAAACCTAGCAATGACATCATACACTAAGAAATGCTTTACACATTTTTCCTACCAAAATACACGTGACCTTGACCCAAGGTCAAGGTCATCCAAGGTCATGCAACACAAAGCTGTTAATTCAAGACATAGGAAGCACAATGGTGCTTATTGGCACTTTCTACCATGAGATATAGTCACTTTTAGTGGTTCACTACCCCATTTTGGTCACATTTCATAAGGGTCAAAGTGACCTTGACCTTGATGATATGTAAACAAATGTGTCTCATGATGAAAGTATAACATGTGCCCCACATAATTATTAAGTTTGAAACAGTTATCTTCCATAGTTCAGGGTCAAGGTCACTTCAAAATATGTATACAATCCAACTTTGAAGAGCTCCTGTGACCTTGACCTTGAAGCAAGGTCAACCAAACTGGTATCAAAAGATAGGGCTTGCTTTGACCTATATACCACTTGTAGCTAAGGTCGCCATTCTCAATAACGTGGGAGAAAATTGGGAAAATGTGAAAAATGACTGTTTTTGAGACCACATTTATGGCTCCTGTGACCTTGACCTTGAAGCAAGGTCAAGTCACTATGTATGTTTTTTGAGGCCTTGTCATCATACACCATCATGCCACATTTGGTGTTGATAGACTTAATAGTCTCCGAGAAAAATCCAACGTTTAAGTTTTTTACGGACGGACGCCCGGACGGACGCCCGGACGGACGCCCGGACGGACGGACGACACGGCTCAGTACATAGACTCACTTTTGCTTCGCATGTGAGTCAAAAATGGGGAGACAGAGCTTTTGTTGCTACCGCCCCGAGGCTGTGGAACTCTCTCTCTCAGAACCACTCAGAGCTGCCCCATCTCTGTCCAGCTTCAAAAGAGGCCTAGAGACCTTCCTCTTCCAAGACTGAAACGACAATATGCTGTTGTGTAAAGCGCCGAAGAGCAGCAGAAGTGCTGAATTCAGGCGCTCTATAAAATGACTTACATACATACATACATACATTCACACTCAAACACATACGGCTCAAATCGTAGCGTAACATTTGACAAATCTGAGATGCTGTAGATGATCATGGATTTGAGTTAACAAAACTACTCGTGGCCTCTGTTCATGCAAACAGACTTAGTGGAGCAGAAGCACGAATAAATAGGAGGGAAAGGAGAAGGGAGGAAGAGTTGGGAATGGCAAGGAAAAAAGAGAAATGTGCGAGGACTGACCACGAGAAGAGACGAAAAGAGGTTGAAATATTTTTTAAATGATAAATGGGGAAAAGTCGCCGGAGGTAAGATAAGGGGGGAAATAAGGATGGCAGAAACTGGGCCTGCAAATGGGCACCACGAGGGGGGAAAAACCAGGATGGTAGAAAACAGACTGCATATGGACACTACGAGGGGGTGAAGACAGAGAAGGGAGACTTGTGTCTTTTTTCTCACTTCCATCCCGATCTGTCTCTCTTCTCTGTCTTCACCCCGTGGAGTGTCCATTCGCAGTCTGTTTTCTACCATCCTGGTTTTTCCCCTCCTTATAGTGTCCAAAATATAATAGTGTCCAAGGCAAAAATATCCCCCCCCCCCCTGTAACCTAGCTATATATTGCTGTTGGCCGGCTTTTTCCTTGCCTTTACATGTATTTGTCCCTTCCTTCTGTCTGCATTCTACCGCTCACCTTTTCCTGACATTTCCACCTCCACATGCTCCCCGTACTTTCTGTTTACATCTTAAATAAGTTTACTCTACTATACTGTTCCCTTTCATCTCTTCACAGCCACTCCTTAATAACTCGCATCTGAGTTATCTCCTTCTTCGTTTGTTGAGTTTGTTTTGTCCTGTCAAAGAGTGTAACACTCGAAACGTCGA
>JAWQFJ010001608.1:212519-222519 GCA_034096865.1 Theodoxus fluviatilis
GGAGATGTGGAAAGGTCAACCTGTGGCGCCATGAGATATGGAATAAGGAAAGAGTGGGGGTGGGTGTTAGGAAGTAGAGGGGGTTGGGAGTAGGCGGGGTTGATCTAAAGGAAAGGAGAATGAAGCCTCTGAAGCAGAGAACTTAGAGTTAGATGAAAGATGCAGATGGGTCAGATTGTGGTGCCACCAGAAATAGAAGTGGGGTTTGGAGAGATGAAGTTGGGACCAGAGAGAAGGGGGGAGGTGGAGTGGGGAGACCGGTGTGCCAAACAGAGAAGAGAGAAGAAGGATGCCTTGAAGTTGAGGAGCGTGCAAGAGAAAGTGGAGAGGGTCAGTCAGGGGGTGCCGAGGGACGACTCCCAGGCTCTTGCAGACTCCTCTGTGTCGGTGCCGTCGGCGCCAAGTCAGAAGCGGTGCCAGCTGCCCCCTCCATGCTGTGTTTACACGTGTCTTGAACATAGGAAGCTGGCCCTGTCTGGCAGCTCCTGCCTCTTCCTCCCCCTGCTTTATGACGGGCTGCCAGCAGTTCCTTGATGCCTGCCACCTGGAGCCTGGAAGGCGTTTCCCCAGGCTGTGTGTATGTCTGTGATGTTTCAAGAGGAACCTTTCCCTGGGCTACTAGGTGTAAAAGTCACAGTTTGTTTGTGGGAGTGAGAGATTGAATAAACGGTGCAAGATTGATTCCCTGATTACACTGTAACTCTTGGCCAAGCTGTGGGAAAAATGAGACGTGAATAAGGAGTGCTGCCGAGTCTGTTCCTCTTTGTGTTTCGTTGATGTGGACAGGTTTCTTTTGATGTTGGTGTCCTCTGTGCTGTGTTTTATTCGTGTGTCTTTCGGCTGTGAGTGTCTGCCTGTGTATCTGTCTTCGACTCTCTCTCTCTCTCTCTCTCTCTCTCTCTCTCTCTCTCTCTCTCTCTCTCTCTCTCTCTCTCTCTCTCTGAGCTTCTGGGTAAAAGCACATACATGTATGTATATATATCACACATAAGACACCCCAACAAAATCATGTACTATTTTGATTCACATCTTGATATGGGTCGTGGGCCTTACAATAAATGAGTTCCTCTCTCTCTCTCTCTCTCTCTCTCTCTCTCTCTCTCTCTCTCTCTCTCTCTCTCTTCATAAAACCTGGTTTGTTCTTCTTAAATATGTCCATTAATACATGTGAATCACTTTGGCGAGCACATCATTGCAAACAGAAAAGTCCCTCTTTAATTTCTATTTCCTAGACACCTTCATCCTGATACGGCTGTTTTCCACCCAGTTTTTCCTGCAAGCCTTCTTGTCGTCTGTTTCAGTCAGATGTCCAAGGACCATTTTAGCGAGTAAATTAAGCAGACAAACAAACGAGTGTTGGTAGAAAAATTCCTTGTTCTGATATCAATTTCAACCCTTTCTTCAACAGCAGCCGGCCATGCTCACTCCTGCTGCTGGAGGGGAGGGGGCGGGGAATAAATGACAAAGGGGTGGGGAATGTAACCCATTGGATAGTAGGGATCTACCCTTTTCTTCTCTTTGTCCCTTCCCCAACCCTGTCCTTTACCCCGAACTCGACTCCCCACACTCCTCCTTGACATGGTTCCCTTCCTCCTAGATCCTCCTTCCTCCTTGCCCTGTTTCCTCAGGCGTACTCTTTTCTCTGTCCTCAGCCACCCCGCCCCTGAGATACGGACGTTAGGGTTCAGTGCTGTCCCTTTAACAATGGCCTGACTGTCGTCTGCTCCACTCTGTCTTGCGGACGCTGTGATCGTTCGTGGTTAGACTGTTTGTTTTAGTTACATATTCCAAAGAAGTCTTTGCACAGTTGTTCAGTTTGGGTCTGTGTTTCTTGGTGCTTTTTACTGTAAATGATTAGAAATACGTCTGAATTTTCAGTCATGGGTTTTTTCCACTCTCACACGAGACAAAGTTCACGTTTTTGCACTACGTGAAAACGTGCTCCTTGGCACAGGCCCAACACTTTTGTTTCTGTCACCCGCGTGGTGTCCGCCTCTGTAATAGGAACCTCACCGGAAGGTTGTACAGATTTCTTCAGTTTGTCTTGTGTCTCAATCATGCTCGTAATCCCCAATCACACAACGAAAACTTCGGAGTAAAGTAGGATACATGTATGTATTATTTGCAAACAACAATAATTTAACAACTTGCTCAGCCGAAAGAAGGAAGAGAGAAGGGTCTATTCTCACCCCAAACTCACAACTGAAAAATTTAATGAGGAACAGAATTAACAGAAAAACCACACACACAAGACTTTAAACACGAACGAAAAGAATATAAACTGGAAAAACAGAATATGAACAGTGTGATCATGTCAAACAAAACGCAAAGATGACATGAAAAATGCTTCTCCTCGAATACAAATGGCTGAAAATATATGTTCTACTTTCTCCACATCGTCCTTCCACTAGAAGAAATTGGATACACCACTAAGCAATCCTCTGTTTTATACCATTCCTACCACCAGTGCAGCACGAGTTGTAGAGCTACGAGACACGTTTGAAAAACTTCTCGGCAAGATGGAGTTCTGGCAGGAGATAACAGAGCAGTTTTTGAGTGCGTTGTCGTCATTAATCACGTCTGCAGGCAGTGGTATCTTGGAAACAAAATTATCTCTGTATGTATGGAGCCCGTCAATTTTTCTCAAGCAATTTTGTCTGGAATACTAGTGGTAGTGCTGACCAGAGCAATGATGCTTTTCAGACTTTGCTCAGAACAAATAAAAGATGAGAAATAGTTCAGTATTCGTATATTCTATAGCGCTTGCTATTCTGAGAAACTTCCATTTTGTGGAATACGATACACATGAATCATATTTCAGAATATATTGCAAGGGACAGACAGAAAAAAAGGTGAGACCACAGGTGGGGATTGAACCCGCGACCTTTTGGTTAGCGTCCCGAAATTCTCTATCGGCTGGGCTACCATGGTCCGTGTAAAGATGCATACACTTTATGCTTTATAAAATATTCTTACGAAAATGTGCTTCCTTTGCATTACATGCACTATTCAAAAGGAAAAAAAGTAATGGGATCAAAATAATTCGTTTTGCGTTCACAAGATAAATATACACGAGTCCTGTCAGATCACATTTATTTTCTTTTGTTTCAGATTCTATATTTTGATACCACAGTCTACTCGTGAAATTTGTTTGATATATACAAAGATACTTTTGTCGTTCCAGACTTTATACAATTTACTCAGAAACGTGTCACTGTAATACTTCAAAATATTTCATTTTTCTCAGTCAAGTTCGTCAGTCGTGCCAGACTGACCAAGTGATCTCTGAAAGTTGCTCTATAATCTACCCATGAAAGTACATGACACTGACATGTTTCTAAGGAGGAGTGTCTCCCACGAGCAAACAGAATACAGGAAGCACACCACCTTCTTCAGATTGATGAGATAAATACAGAGACAAAGGCATAGCTGAACCTCGCGGGGACGCTTTCATCTTCACAAGTGATAAATGTCGCTGGTAAACTTCCAACTGGGCGACACCGTTGAGCAACAGACAATGCACCCGTGCCGCTGGAACATCTGCCCCAGTCTGAGAGTGTCGGAGAGAAACACTCTTCACTTGATTGATGGTGAAACTGTAGGGCCTGCAGAGGGCAGAGTTGCAGGTACAGGGACGACGGGTGGCGACGACGGCGATGCAAGAGCTGATAAGGTTAACGCCACTAAGCAGCGATGAAACCCTGGGATTATCGAGATGAACTGCCCGTGACAGCAGCGGATCAAAGTAAACACACCGCATGTTGATAGATTTGCTTTGAAGAGGTTCGTAACTTGTGTTCCCACCCCCCTCTAACATTCTCCTACCTCCCATCTTTCATCCACACGTTTCCTTCTCTCTCATCCCTCTCTCTCCTGCCTTTTCCCAAAGATCCTATATACCTGCCGTCTCTCGCCCACAGTTGTGTTTTTCCTTTTCCCTCCGCCCCCTCCGTCCCCCCATCTACGTTCCGCCATCCCAACCCCCTTCCGTGGGCTCCCGCCCCCATGGACCCGAAGGCGACAGGCAGTCGCCCTGCCTCCCAGTGCGAGCTTGTGCGCCCAGACAAGGAGGACAAGATAATCTCCACTGAATCCCGTGATCCTCTGCGATAAGATCACAGTTCTGGGGCGCCACGGGAGGGGAGGGCGGCAAGTCGAGAGCCTCTGTTTCACCTGTCAGTCATCGCGCCCCCGCTGTCACATGCTCCGCGTGGCATCCGCCTACGTCATATCCGTAGTGCGCGCGCACCCTCATTACGGCCATTAAACACGGCTGTCCGCCGCTGTCCATCTCGAAGTGGGCGGCCACTGGCCACAATGGCCTGAGAGTCGCCTCCGGCCAGGCATGCTAATTTGAGCTGTGAGTTTCTCGCGCCGTTGGCAAGAGGCGTTTGGGCGAAAAGTGTCTAACGCGAGGAGAGTGGATTGACGAGCTACAGTGAGTTGTTTGTTACGGGAAAAGGTTGTGCTGTGAAGCCTATTGTGACACGTGTATATCGCTCCTTTTTCAGTTCTGGCTACAGTGACTAAAAGGTGTTCAAACAACACGTACTTTTTCAGGTAGCTGACGGAAGAAAATGTAAATGAAAGTTAAAAAGAGCGATGAGATAGAAGTAAATGAAGGGGAAAAGCACGAGGACAAGTAAAACACATAAGGGGAACTAAGCCTCTTCTTGTCATCTCCATATAGCGTTGAAACGTTTTTGAAAATGTACCACAAGACCTAAAAGTAATACTGCACAAACGTGTACCAGAGACAAACTTTTTTAATCTTACAGAATATATATTCCATGAGTCATCGAGGACAGTTCTCGGAGCATTGACTTTTTCATTGAACTGCGTTTTCAATTGCAAAACATAAGACTTCTTCCGAAGTGAGAAGGAGTAAGGGGATTGGGGTTGGTGGTAGGCTCTGCATTAGTGCAAACTTTTCCAGTGGTCTGACTATTGACCTCTGACCCCTGATAATTTCTTGTGGACTCCGTACTCATGAAATTCATTTTTCATCAATGGCTTGTTCATTAAAAAACCATATGAGTACGGATGATAGATCAGGCGGACAGACCTGTGTCTCACTTTAGCCCTTGGTCAGACACATTCGCACTGCAACAGATATTCAAACAGTATCAAGCTCGTGTAAGTTCAGAATTAATGTAAATTACAAACTCATAGTGTAAACGGTGAGAGAGAAAGCGAGAGAGAGAGCGAGAGAGAGGGGGAGGGGGGAAGGGGGGAGGGGGGGGGGAGGGAAAGAGAGAGAGAGAGAGAGAGAGAGAGGGAGCGAATGAGAGAGCGTGAGAGAGAGAGGACGAGTGAGAGAGAGAGAGCGTAAGAGAGAGAGAGAGAGAGAGAGAGAGAGAGAGAGACAGAGACAGAGGCAGACAGAGAGATAGAGAAAGACAGACAGAGAGACAGAGACAAAGATAGGGAGACATACAGACATAGAGACAGAGAGACACAGAGAGAGACAGGGAGACAGAGAGAAACAGTGACAGAGACAAACACACAGAAAGAGAGAGAGAGAGTGAGTGAGAGAGAGACAGACAGATAGACAGACAGACAGACAGACAGACAGACAGACAACAGGCAGACAGACAGACAGACAGACAGACAGACAGACAGACAGACAGACAGACAGACAGACAGACAGACAGACAGACAGACAGACAGACAGAGGGGGGAGGGGGAGTGAGAGAGAGAGAGAGAGAGAGAGAGAGAGAGAGAGAGAGAGACAGACAGACAGACAGACGCATAGACAGAGAGACAGAGAGAAAGAAAGAGACAGGGATAAACAGAGAGAGAGAGAGAGAGATACAGAGACAGAGACAGAGAGGGAGGGTGGGAGGGGAAGGGGAGTGGATAGAAAAAGTAGAGCAACAGGGTCAGATGGAGAAGGAAGATCGTGTACAAACGATGTGGTAAAGGGCATCGCGTTTCATATAATCATGAACGGTTTGCTAAACAAGCTGTTAATCTGCCGCTAATGGCCCTAATGGCGCTAATGGCGCTAATGGCGCTAATGGCGCTAATGTCTTACCGAAATGGCGCTAATGGCGCTAATGTCTTACCGAATGACCCGCTTGCAGTGGCTACTTCCAGGACACGAGAATCCTCGGAGTTGAGTTTACAGTGGGTTTTTTCTCTGTCTGTATACCGTGAGCTGTGTACCCTTCACGTTTTCATCACGGATGGATTAACAGCTTGTTTAGCAAATCGTTCATGATTATATGAAACGCGAGGCTCTTTACCACATCGTTTGGGGTCATGCTATTTACCGAAATGGCGCTAATGGCGCTAATGGCGCTAATGGCCCTAATGGCGCTAATGGCGCTAATGGCGCTAATGGCGCTAATGTCTTACCGAAATGGCGCTAATGGCGCTAATGTCTTACCGAAATGGCGCTAATGGCGCTAATGGCGCTAATGTCTTACCGAAATGGCGCTAATGGCGCTAATGTCTTACCGAAATGGCGCTAATGGCGCTAATGTCTTCGAAATGGCTTAGAAATGAGCATATATATATATATATATCGATATTCCCTTCTTGAATATGATGTATTTAACTTTAAGCTATTCTAACTATATTTGCGCAAATTACGCTAGAAACAGCAACATTTTGAAACAAACATGCGGTCGACCGCCATTTCGATCGATTTACCGAAATGGCGCTAATGGCGCTAATGGCGCTAATGGCGCTAATGTCTTACCGAAATGGCGCTAATGGCGCTAATGGCGCTAATGGCGCTAATGGCGCTAATGTCGTACCGAAATGGCGCTAATGGCGCTAATGTCTTACCGAAATGGCGCTAATGGCGCTAATGTCTTACCGAAATGGCGCTAATGGCGCTAATGTCTTCGAAATGGCTTAGAAATGAGCATATATATATATCGATATCCCCTTCTTGAATATGATGTATTTAACTTTAAGCTGTTCTAGCTATATTTGACCAAATTACGTTAGAAACAGCAACATTTTGAAACAGACATGTGGTAGTTTATCCTGGAATCTGTCTGGCGACCCTGCCTCGCTAGTTTGACTCTGCTGTCATCCTTGCTGGACGTGTTGTTGTGAGGCGTCCACTCCAAGAGATCCCTGTCTATCTGTCCATCTCACTCCCCTGGCCACAGGGGTCATTTGTTTATTCTGGAATCCCTCTGTCCTGAGCGGGAGTCTCAGAGAGCGTGGGAAGTTTTCTTCCGCTTTAGGTTGACATGCGTTTGTATATATTTATCCTCTTTAGAGAGAAGAGGTGGTGGAATAGGGGGAGACCGAAGAGCATGACCGGACATTAGCGCCATTATTCAAGAAGAGAATAACGATATATATATACTCATTTCTCAGCCATTTCGAAGACATTAGCGCCACTTCGGTAAATCGATCGAAATGGCGGTCGACCGCATGTCTGTTTCAAAGTGTTGCTGTTTCTAACGTAACTTGGTCAAATATAGTTAGAATAGCTTAAATACATCACATTCAAGAAGGGGATAACGATATGTATGCTCATTTCTAAGCCATTTCGGTAAGACATTAGCGCCATTAGCGCCATTTCGGTAAGACATTAGCGCCATTAGCGCCATTAGCGCCATTAGCGCCATTTCGGTAAGACATTAGCGCCATTAGCGCCATTAGCGCCATTGGCACCATTTCGGTAAGACATTAGCGCCATTAGCGCCATTAGCGCCATTGGCACCATTTCGGTAAGACATTAGCGCCATTAGCGCCATTAGCGCCATTAGCGCCATTTCGGTAAGACATTAGCGCCATTAGCGCCATTAGCGCCATTTCGGTAAGACATTAGCGCCATTAGCGCCATTAGCGCCATTTCGGTAAATAGCATGACCGGTCCGTGAGAACTGCAAGCCACTCATTTTCATAATCTCCGCCCACCATAGCTTCCTGGTGATTGGCAGGCCTTAACCCTAGCTTACGACGTCGACACGTTGAGACGGATGGGCGCGCCACCATGCTCACCGGACAGTGGGTTTGGGGATAAGGATGAGCAGTGGACACAGGAGGAGGTGGAGATGCGTCCACGATAATGAGCCAAAATGGGCGGGGGTGGTCAGCAGGGATGGACAGGGGTGGTCAGCAGGGATGGACAGTGGTGATTTAGTAGGGTTAACTAGGAGTCTGGGCCCGGAGTGACAACCGGTGTTGGTAGAAAAAAGAGACCACGAAAAAAAGAGTCCCCTACTATACGAAAGCGGCTTCAAATGAAGTGTGCATAGTTTACGTTTAGAGTATAACGAAAAAAGCTTGATAAGTGATAGTGACACTTTTTTCTCCATCTGATTGAAAAGAGATGTGGCGTGGGGAAAGTCACGTTACTCTGTGAAAGGTTGAATTAGGACATACATTCAGACACAGGCTGACAAATACACGGATACAGAGAATGGCAGAGACACACGGCACACATGTATACACAAATACGCACACACGTACACAACATACACAAACATACATACACACACACACGTACACACATACATACACCACACACACACACACACACACATACACACACACACAAAAACACGCGCGCACACACACAAACACATCGCACATAGATACACACACGCTTAAAGCACACACACACACACACACACACACACACACACACAGTCACACGCACAGACACACACATACACGCGCGCGCGCACGCACACACACACACGCACACACATATGCAAACACACACATATGCAAACACACACACACAAAAAACACACACAACACACGCACGCACACACATATGCAAACACACACATATGCAAACACACACACACACAAAATACACACACAACACACACACACGCACAAACACACACACACAACACACAAACACACACACACACACATACACAAAACATACACACACACAAAACACACACAAAAAACACACACACACACACACACATACACACACACACACAAAACATACACACACACAAAACACACACACACAAAACACACACACACACAAAACATACACACACAAACAACACACACACAAACACATACACACAACATACACACACACAAAACACACACAAAACACACACACAGACAAAACATATACACACACAAAACATACACACAAACACAAAACATACACACACACAAAACATATACACACACAAAACATATACACACACAAAACATGCACACACACAAAACATACACACAAACACATAAAACATACACGTCAAATGATGGAGTGTGAGAGAGGGCGACCGCAATACGTAATAAGAATGGCGCCCGAATAGTAATAGAAAGTCACAGCAAGAGAGGAAATGACAGAAGCCAAGAGAAACCAACGCTTTCTTCTGTCAGTAACGTGAGGTTTCTTGTGAAAACTGTCCCACTGAAACATTTTAAGTCAACATTTTCATGTGCACAATATGGAAAGAGCTTTATCTTTCATATAATTTTTTAACGGGCTGGCTATATCAGTATTGTTCCTCTCTCTCGAATTATTTACCTACACAACTACCACCACCACCACCACTACTACTGCTGCTGCTGCTGCTACTACTACTACTACTACTACTACTACTACTACTACTACTACTATACTACTACTACAACTGCTTCTCCTGCTGCTATCCGATAGTATTACATTACCTCTGTACCTGTCACTCCAATGTGCTTCAGTAAATTTTCTCACCCCATCTCACTCCCACCCTTAATTCATCTGCAACACCCCCATTCTACACCCCTACCCACCCGTCCTGGCACCTCTACACTCCCTTCCCCAATCTTCTATTCCCTCTGTCAATTCACCACCTCTACCCTTCCCATTACTCCCTATCTCCATCATCCTTTCACCATTCCATCAAAGCCTTGCTCTGCCACCATTTCTGTGGAGAACAAGTCAGGACAGCGTCCCTGGGGACCCCGTGGGGCTGTCTGGGTGGCCCCTGATCTGGAGATACGCTCTTTCCCACAGCTGGAAGAAATAGAGAGAATGGGAAGGATGAGGAGAAGAACAGCAGGAGCT